>JAOTOM010001657.1:0-76177 GCA_034440615.1 Ashinkailepas kermadecensis | reverse complement strand
TGGACATCGGGTGATGGGTCATACACCATGTTGTAGCCCCGGGAAAAGGACGATGATGTGCAAAAAAGTAATTTTCAAAAGTCAACATTTTAAAGTCTGCAGCGCGGCGGCCCTGCCAGCGGCGGGGACTTCTACCATGGGCAGATTCAGGAATTGTCATGGGGCACTTGTCTGAAGGGGCGCCATTTCTTCGGAGGGGCGCCACTGCGAAAGTACTTGGAGGCAGGGGCGGATGCAGGGATGACAGTGAAGGCATGTTCCCCCATGGAAATTGGTACCCCTTCGGCCGGGAAAATGCCCCACACCCAGATAGCTTAAGTGTATCTCACTTTAATTTTCAGTCAGAGGCGTCCCTCTCAGAGGAAAAGCGTCCTTTCAGTGTGCTCGAGTGCATCCCCCTCGAATTATTCGTCCAGAGGCGCTCTTTGGAAGGAAAAGGCCCCCATTCAGTGTGTTCAAGTGGACCCCATCGAATTTTTCAGCCGAAGGCGCACCTTGGAAAGTAAAGGCGCCACTCCGGGAAGGCCCGAGTGCATTCCACCCTTCAAAGTTATCAGCTGGAGGTGCCACTCCGGAGACCAAGTACCCCTCATGACATTTTCTGAGCCTGCTCCTGCCTGTAGGGATGTCTTTTCCTTCCGAGGGGAGCCGATGGCCGAAAAATTCGAGGGGTGTCCATTGGAGCACACCGAAGAGGCGCCTTTTTCTCTCGGAGGGGCGCCTCTGGCTAAATATTTATAGGGAGTTCACTCGAGTCTTCCCGGATGGGCGCATTTTCCCGGCCGGAGGGGCGACCACCATCCATGGGAGGAAAGCACATTGCCCCAGTTCCCCCCCCCTGTATCTGCCCCTGACTCCCGCGTCTGCAAGGCAACAGCTCGCCGCGTTCAGGCTATCATAGTTTTCTCCTTTCTCCGGAGAAGACAGACCTCTAGCCGACGCAGACGGACTGTGCGTTTCGGGTGGCTGGAATCCAAGAAGACAGCAACAAGTTCGACCTGCTGGTGGCAAGTCTTTCTGTGTCGATGACACGCAGGTGCGGATCGATATTATCACGGCCCAGACGCCCAGTTTCGTGGCGCTTATTGACGCCCTTAGGCGTAGGCTAGCGCAATCGCGAGCGGCCCTCTTAGAAGCCATATTGCCCCACCAGTAGCTCAGAGACCAGAAGCCGTTCCAGCTGCTCCTGCGGATGCACTCAGAACTGGATGCAGCAGGAGACGCACGTCCGCTAGCTGTTGAAGACTATTTCTTCAAGGACTGCCGCAGGCAGCTTGGGCAGCATTACCGCTGCCGTCAAATGATCTCCTCTGAACCAATTGGCTACCGCAGCTGACAGATTCTTGGAAGCCTCGGCTTCATGTCTGGTGTCAGCAATGGCGGAAGGATACTCAGCAGCGCAGACAATGCCAGTCGGCTCAGTGTCTTCGGACACCAGTACGCCGGCCACACTACAGGGTAAGTCGCGACGTAGCGGTAGCGGTCGGTCGCCTGAAAACAACGATTATAGGCAGGTAGGGCATAGCCGTTCACGATAGTAATGATATGCACTTCGAATGGCGGCAATCTTGTACGGCATGATACAAGCAGATAATCAGCGGGAGCGTTGGTTATATATTCGGCATATTACCACCAAATGACTGTTTATCGGTGTCTTCTTGGTGATGTTTGATTTCTGAGGATCCGCGTGTCTAGGAGACACGTGGGTTCGAAGTTTGAAATTGCTCCCACCCGGAGCGGGCTAGACCCAAGAGTTTAGGACAAACACCAGATGCATGTTTGACAAACATAAGTGTAAGTACTTGACATTCGTCAAAAGTATGCTTACACAAGACTACACATTACATTGTTCTTAAAAGAGCTCAGCCCAAAAGTTGGGCAACGAACTGTTCTCCCAAAAGGAGGCAACACAAATGCAGGTGCCACTCATGGTAAGCCAGGGGCGCTTCGTCAACAAACGAACACCAGCACAATGCATGGCCTATCCCCCGAATGAATCCTCCATCAGTATCCCATACGGAGGGAAACGTAATTCAAGACGGAAGACAATACTGCTGTACCAGAGATGTTGCTGCGTGGCAGCAATATGGTGTTACTCACCACTGCATTGTTGCAGTTTTCATCCAAACAAGGTAGTGTATCGCTGTAGACTGCAATTATGTACAAATGTGTAGCACGACCCTCTCCGCTGGATGGACCATTCCAGAAGAAGACTACCGCTAAGGGCGTTGAAGTCAGGCGTCCTGTCGGAAGCCACAGATCCGTGCGAGGCAGCAGGGGAAAGGCTTGGATGCATGTGATGGGATTCAGTAGGATCCGGTAACAAGGGTGGATCCAGGAATTCTGACTGGGCTGGGGGTTTCTCGAAGGGGTGCCTTCGGCGAGAAAAAAAAATTTGATGAGCGGGGATGCTTCCAGACGGGCCTTTTCCAGCCGGAGGAGCACTAACTTTTCATGGGGGCACCTGTCCCCAGTGCACCCTGTACCCGCCCCTGTCTGGCGGTAGCTTGAAGTAAAAGCATGGCTAGTTGTGGCCATATGACGGTAAATGGTGGAAACATGAGCTCATCACAAGAAGTTTGAGTTTCTGAACGTAAAGCTGAAAAACTGAGAATGTGAGTGCATTGTTTAGCGGGGGAGCTAGACTAGCAACACCATATTGGCGCTAGGTGAAACCGTGGAAAACTAAAAATGTAAACTTTGACGTAAAAATGCGGAACATGGCAAAATGAGAAGAATTCGATTTTTGCTTAAGGCACATAGCCCCTTTTTCCGCACAGCCAGCGATGGATCCAGGATTAGGCGGAGGGATACATGCAAAATGTTGGCACACGCTGGGCTTTAGTGCCCCTATCATGCATTTTTGTTTGCTGGGCGATGTGGGGTGAGGTGGGGGCGGGTGGCGGAGGCGCCCCGAAAATGTGTTGGTTGAATTGTTGCAGGTAGCATCGTACTATAGCTGATGTTAGACTTCGCGAGTTTCCTGGCATCGAGACAGTTTGCAGCGCATATTGCAGCGCATATTCAAGCCGCTTGGACCGTGAGCTTGCCCCCCCCCCCACCCCCGTCGGCCCAGAAATGAGCGCACACAAGAATCAAAGCATACCCCGACGAAGAGTCATTTCGACCAGCCCCACCGCGCAAATAGTTCAACATCACGGACACATTTACGTATTCCTGATGGGACGAGCGGCAACACCCTATGTGGTTGTGGTTAGATGTGGTTGGATTGAACCCACCGTTAATGGTATGTGGTTAGATGGTCCTAATGCCGGACTGCTAATCTCGATAGCCAAATTTCCGGACAACCCATGCAATGTGTGGTTCACAAGGGTGTTCCATGCAAACTTCCCGGCAGCGAATATGTCCTGGGCTGATATAATCTGAATCTGCGTGGCGGTTCCAAGTCGCGCCAATTCGGATCACCTGGGTCACGGCACTGACCGACATGGGAATGTCTCCCTGCACGGTCCGGGTCCTGGGTCACTGGTGTGTCTCCCTGCATGGCGCGGGTCCTGGGTCACTGGAATGTCTCCATGCACGACCTGGCCCTGGGTCACTGGTATGTCTCCCTGCACGGCCCCGGCCCTGGGTCACTGGAATGTCTCCCTGCATGGCCCCAACCCTGGGTCACTGGTATGTCTCCCTGCACGGCCCGGACCCTGGGTCACTGGTATGTCTCCCTGCACGGCCCGGGCCCTGGGTCACTGGTTTTAGGGGGGTCGTTGTCTGGCCGGTCGGTACGTTGTCTCCGCAGGCCCGGGCCCGGGTCACGGTTGTCTCCGCACGGCCCGGGCCTTGGTTCACGGAAATGTCTCGCTGCACGGCTCGAGCCGTGCGTCGGTCCGTCCTAACGCCTGCCGGACGGACCAGGCGGCTTTCCCTTCAGTGGAGATTAGAGCCCCTCTTCCGGTGGGAGTCCTTCCGCCTTGTTATGACCGGCGACGTTGAGTCCGGGTTATCTTCCCGATCCTCAGTGTCGGACGAGGTCACTGCGGCGGCAGCGGCCGGTGCTCCTGACCCGGTCGACAAGTGGCGACGGCGCGGGTCCAGCTCCACCCACGACAGCCACCGCACTCGTACGCGTGTACGCGCGCACACACACACGCACATACACACACACCTTGCACGCAGTGTGCAGATGCACATACATGTGTGCATGTACATTCGTGTGTTTGGGTAGGTCGAGTGCCGGTTAACTCTTGCCTTGCCTATACTTTGAGTAGTTGTGTGCAGGTCCAGCAGCGTCAGGGGTACGGCGGGGATCAGCGCACGACGCCGGGTACCGTCGGCCGCACCTGGAATGTGGTGGGGTGAGGCGCACTTGGGTCGCGCCCCGCGGTGGACACCCCAACTCTGTCAGCACTGCTTCCGCCCTGGCACCGGCGCCGGCCTTTCAACCGCTCGCCACATCAATGATGGTGTGACGTAGCACGCTCATCTGGGGAGGCGCTGGCGGACGATTCAAGCCGCCAACCGGACGCCCGCGGCTCGGTCGCCATCCTACTGCCGGACGACGCGTCCACTGCCCTGGTCTACCACGGCCAGCCGCGACATCGGAAGCTTGGACTTCTGCACCATCGGTGTCGACTGCCGCGGCAGCTGGGGATGAGAGCACGGCGACCTCGTGCTGGCTCACTCCGTCAGAGGTCGCAGGCGCCACCCACAGATACCCGCGAACGAGGGAGACGGACAGCTCCGTTTTGCAGCGCAGTAGTGTCACAGATGGACGGACAGCTCCGTTTTGCAGCGCAGTAGTGTCACAGAGAGACGGACAGCTCCGTTTTGCAGCACAGTAGTGTCACAAAATGGATGAAAGAAGCGCAACCTTTGTCTTGATCGGGAATAAACCGGGCCTTTCCACGCTGGATGCAGAACATCAGAAGTGGTTCGTTCCAGTGGCTTGCCTTTCATTACGATTTGGAGACCCATATGGCTGCAGTAATCTCTCCCCGTCCTATTTATTTCGAAGAAAGGCTGAGGGGATACAGTTTTTTTGGAGATAAACTTCAACGATATTCAAGCTCTGCATTCTCACGTACACGCCACCAGCTAGCGTTCCTCCACGGGCCCCCACCACCATCGGCTGTCCCGAAGGCCGTGCCAGCCCGACCCACCCTCTCCCTCCGCTCAGCCTATCGCCGAGGGACCACGGATTCGTTGTCGGACGTACCTGTGCAAGAAATAGTAGCATAGCTTAGAAGCGGCTCACTCCGAAACATACACTGATTTGTGCAGGCAGTAGGTTGAGCTATTCGCCTGGGGGAGAAGCTATCCGGTTCATGCTATGTTCAGTGCAATAATGCATTATATTCCGTTCGGGATCGTCCGGAGAAAGGTAGCGTGACGACTTAGTAGTGACCTCATGGCGTCCGATGAGAGCCAGGGAGGTTGGTTCCCGTGGAGCCGGCCGGCGCGACACCTCTGCGCCTGCGCGACACCAACAGCCGACGGCGCAGCATCAGGCAATCCGAAAGGGGCTCTGCTGTAAGTGATGTGAAGAATTCAACAGCTCCCGTGGCGCCCACCAAAAGACCAAAGCCACCTCCGACACCGGAAATCGTGTCCATTGAAGAATCTCCATTGCAAGCATCTCCGGCATCTACGAGGTGCAGAACAATGCACAGGAGGGCTGAAACTCCCATACAGCGAGCAATGGTACTCCAGGCTTAATGGTAGGCACTCCTGCAGCAGCCGAAATCTCACAGAGAGTCGCCCGTCGCAAGCAACTCCAGCATCCCGCAACCAAATGCCTGAACAAAGCAAGCTCCTCTGAACGACCAAGCAAACGAGAAGTCACCATCACCACACGGTTGCATGCGAGGTGAATGAAGCAGATCATGTGAAACAGTTAATTCACAAACGACACACTCATACATAATAAGAAGGATATTAATCATAATAATTATTAATTATTATCTTATTAACTTAATGTCATAATCTATAGTATATATCTATAAATAAATAACTGCATCTATTTCGATATCTATATGTAGTTATAATAAATAATAATAATGACCTTTATTTCGCACCATTCTAGGTACATATCTGGGCTACCATACTACAACACACACTGACTTCATACATACAGACCAGCAACGCACAACCAAACTGAGACAGCAACCACAAGGTGCCACACCTGTCCTGTTCTACCCTGGGTCATGCACATGAGCCTGATCTGCTCTTTCCAGTACAATTCGTTCCAGCCGGGACCTAAATGTGTTTTTGATGTCAGCTTTACTGGCCACCGATAAATCCAGAGATACAAGTTCATATTCATACCTAATTCGAGCATGATTTTGTGCAATAATACCCAACCGAGCTACATCACTCTCACGCATTGCTTTTATAATGGCATTGCTACTGTCCATGAGGCTACGCACAACTAAAAGCTGTCTACTTGTTATATATATATATATATATATATATATATTTATTTATATATATTCAGCTTATGTTATATATATATATATATATTCAGCTTATTACTTAATTACTAGTAGCTATCATAATCATTCAAAGTTATCATTAACTTAATAGCGCTAAACAGGAAAAGGTCCTGGATAATCGGTCGGTAAAAACAAGAATGGTGTGGCTCGGATAATAGGAAAACCAAATGCTTTGCTAATTGTGCTGGAAAACCCTGTCCTTTTGAATACACATTACACACGTCATGTTTAGTATGGAGAAAATCCATAAATTAGACAGCTCAGACTATACATTACCAATAATTATTCCACGAGAACGCGGGATTCAGCTTACGCTTGCGAACTTATTAAGGTCCAAAAACAATATCGAACATTATCTGGCTGACTAACAAACGTAAACAAGACATGACACAAATAGATGACAGTGTACCAATCGGATTTTCTGTTTCAGGCACCAAATATTGGATGTAGCCGTCGAGTTTGCTATAATTGGTACCCTATAAGAATGCACAACCACCCGGCTACCACGATCAAATGGGGAGCATGGCTGTGAAGTTCCTATTTCTCATTAGATGCCCCTCCCTTCTATAACCTAAAAGCCGAAGGATGACTTCACGTTCCACTGCATGAACACCTCACTGGGAATCATTAGCGGCAAACGTCGCCTGCCGCGGCTATGGCTTCCAACTTCAGCGCATGTGAGTCGTCCGTGCGGCATACCTCCACGTCAGAGATCGCCGACTTTTGGGTGTGGTGAGGGGTGCGGTGCTTGCACGGTAATGGGGGGAGGGGAGGGTCCCGACGTCGGGGACGCTGGGTGTGGTGCCCTGATGTCGGCTCCAGTGGAGCCGGCTCTACACGGGCGTCCCCCACTTTCATTGTACGGCAAGTCGAGGCGGGCATGAACCGGGAGTAACGGTAGGCAAACAGGGGCCAGTGTCGCCAGTTCATCGCCGGAAGAGGGTTAAAATACGGGTGCGGTCGGGTGAGGCGGGCGGACCTGCCAGTGCGGCTCAGCTCATCGCAGAGGGGTGTCTGGAATTTCACCCGACCGCCGCAAACTGCCTAAGCGGCCGGCCGGCAAAGCTATGGCCAAGTGTATTTCATAAGGTTGGCTCACTAGCCGCTAGCATAACCTTGGCTTGACCTTCAATGAGTTAGCTGGAGCCAGCTTGTTTGTTTGTTATATTGGTTTAAGGGCGCTTCGACCAAAGCACTGGCGCTAGCTTAGTGTTACGACAAAAACAAACATATTAGCGCTACCAACACTAGATTTTCTTGCGAAGACGTTGAGGGTTGTGTGCCATTGAGCAATATTTCGCAGACAATTACTATAACTTTAAATTAAGGTCGCTAAGGTCCTATCTTAAGCCGCAAATGTCCAAACAAAATAGTCATTGGGAGCCATTTCTCTTGAGGGTACCTCTTGTGTGATACTGATGAGATTGTCTATGGTAGCACGATGGGTATGATGGGAGGAGTTTGTAATTGCTGAGTGTGTTATGCAATAGGAAGTGAGTCTCTTATTAAGTCTAAATGCTTTATAACTTTATATAGCAGTCGATTCAGATTACCTAGCAGTGGATTCAGCACCTTCCTTCGGGATGTGATACTGATGAGATTGTCTATGGTGGCACAATAGGAGTGTGTTATGCAATAGCAAGTGAATTGGTGCTAGATAGGCTGCGATATATAGCTTCCTAGGAACTTGAGGTAAGGGATTGATTGGGGTGAGAGTATGTACATTTCTAGTACCTTTTCCAGATAGGCTTAACCCAGATGGGCCCCTGTGGCTCTTATTAAGCCTTAACACTTTATGACTTTATGACTCTTTGTCCCGACAATTTTGAAGAGGGGACGCATTCCGACCTCCTGGCGAAAAATTGTTATCAGAGGGAAGTCTTTCGAAATCCGATGAGGGTGCATGCGAATCTCCCAGACGGCGCCTTTCGGGTCCTAGGAGGTGGGGAGGAGGAGGGTCGGCCCCTTTGCTGTCTTGTATTTTCCCTACCCCAATACTTCCATCCCGATGGCGACGCCTCCGGAACCATCCTTTGCTCAGCCGCGTCCTCGTTTTTGTTGTTCAGCGTAGTTTTTGTTTTCTGTTCTCTGTTTCATAAAGTGTTGGGCCAATGTCCTACACTATCTAAAAATAACGTTATCTCTTCCAGATTATATATAGGTAATGGTATACTGACAGGGTCTCTCCTTACAGGATTTCACTGGGGACAGGGAGCCACTATTGACTCCAATGAACCCGAATCAAGCTCAAGCCATAAGCTCCCGCCTCCTACTCCCTCCCACCCAGTACTGTTTCTACAATAGGAAGTGAAACCTGGTATGGGGGCGGTCATGCGTGTGAGGGGGTACGTTCCCGCCCCTCCGGACAGCATACCTTGAACGAATACTGTGCGTCTCGTGTAACTCTACCCAAATCTGCCATCGCTTTTGCTGTAACACAAATATTTCATGACATATTGGGCTTAACATGGTCTTTCCCTGTAGCCGTCAATGCATTCTGCCCTCCAAGCTGGTTCCCGGTTTCGCCGCTTGGCGGCGTGACGGGTCTCCGACCACCCCTTGGTCTATGTATGTATGTATGTATGTATATATATATATATATATATATATTTAAATATATATATATATATATATATATATATATATATATATATATATATATATATATATATATATATATATATATATATTTAAATATACATATATATATATATATATATATATATATATATATATATATATATATATATATATATATGTATATATATATATATATATTTTTTATATATATATATATATATATATATATAATATATATATATTATATTATATTAATATATTAATATATATATATATATATATATATATATATATATATATATATATATATATATATATATATATATATATATATTTAAATATACATATATATATATATATATATATATATATATATATATATATATATATATATATATATATATATATATATACATACATACATACATACATAGACCAAGGGGTGGTCGGAGACCCGTCACGCCGCCAAGCGGCGAAACCGGGAACCAGCTTGGAGGGCAGAATGCATTGACGGCTACAGGGAAAGACCATGTTAAGCCCAATATGTCATGAAATATTTGTGTTACAGCAAAAGCGATGGCAGATTTGGGTAGAGTTACACGAGACGCACAGTATTCGTTCAAGGTATGCTGTCCGGAGGGCATACTACAATGATTCGTGCTAATAATTGATGGCCTACTATTACCGGACTGAAGCATCAGACTCAGCCCAATAAAGTATCCAGGGCCTTCTCTTCCATCTGAACTGGGGCGGGAACGTATATATATATATATATATATAGATATATATATATATATATATATATATATATATATATATATATATATATATATATATATATATATATATATATATATATATATATATATATATATATATATATATATATATATATATATATATATATATATATATATATATATATTTATATATTTATATATATATATATATATATATATATATATATATATATATATATATATATATATATATATATATATATATATATATCATTGACCTTTAACAAGCTAATCTATGCAGGTCAATGATATATGGGACACTTAATATAATTTGGCTACAGGGGATTTTTGTGTGGTAAGCAAATTTGGCAGCTATCAACTGAGACAAATATGGCTCACTATTTACTTCTGCAGTTATCTTTCTAGTTTTCTTCTTGAGATTTGTAAAGTCATGTGTGAACTGTGAGTTAATTGTAACCTGCCTACACCAGGTACCTGTCTCTGCACCAAATGCCACCAAATGGTTGGGCCGCCAGCCAAGGTGTCTGGCTGGCCACCAACCCCGTACAGACGAGATCTCCTCGAATGTGCCCTACTTTGCAGTCTGGGTGCCTACAGTGGTATATGGCCAGGTATAGTGACCATGTGTGGTCACTGGTCACTGCATGCTCAGTGGAGACAGTGCAATCCAGATGCTTGGTTGGCTGACACTGCGCCCTTCAGAAAGACATCCAACTGTGAATTGTGCATAACTTTGGCATGGGATAATTAATGTATTTTTGGATATAAATTTAATGGATTTCAATTGGCTTGCTTGACCATGTATGCTCAGCTCAAGCTGGGGAAGTCAAGGACGTGAGGTGGAATACTCTTATATGTGTGGGAAGCTCTGAAATGCCATGTTGTAGAAGAAGACAAGGTATTGTTGTGCCTTAAGGTGGTAACAAAACAAGTTTTTACACATTAACTCACATTTACTCCATACAATACCTATAAAATTTGGTAAATTTTTCTTAAAAGGTGTTTTGGGAATTTTTGGATTTTTTTTTCGGAATACTGTTCATGAACGTGATTCGGAAGATGCAATCATTCGTTTTCTCCGTAAATGCTTACGTCTCGGTTAATCTTAACAATAATATCTATAATGCGCCATATATGACACACCACTGTTCTTTGTTGCATAATATATCCATCCTCACCTGGCACTTCTCAGATGTGATTAAAGGGACATTCAACACTTCATGCAGTTGATTCAACACTTTCACATAGAAAATGTTTAATTTCCACCTCTTTGCCACATAGATGACACACCACTACTATTCCACCACAATGCCAAAAAAACTAAACAGCACGGCTAAGAGCCGGCTTCTGCTCGGTCTCGTCTTGCCGCACGACTTCCAACAAATAGTATGATAATTCATGATTAAATAGGAAAATCTAACCTAACCTAATCTAACCTAACATAATACAATCTACTCTTATCTAAACTAATATAAACTCATTAGTTAATTTTTAATTAAAATATTATTAAATATTAAAATTTTTAATTTTTAATTAAAAATTAATAAAGGCTTGTAATTTAAAAACAAGTGTAATATTTATCGTGACGTCATCCGTACATCACAGCCTCGAGCCGTGCTCTTAGTTATTTTGGCATTGTGGTGGAATAGTAGTGGTGTGTCATCTATGTGGCAAATAGGTGGAAATTAAGCATTTTCGAAGTAAAAAGTGTTGAATCAACTGTGTGAAGGGTTGAATGTCCCTTTAATCACATCTGAGAAGTGCCAGGTGAGGGATGGATAAATTATGCAACAAAGAACAGCGGTGTGGCATACATGGCGCATTATAGATATTATCGCTAAGATTAACCGAGACGTAAGCACTTACGGAGAAAATGAATGATGCATCTTCCGAATCACGTTTGTAAACATGACATTCCGAAAAAAATCCAGGAATTCCAAAAAGGCTGTTCCCTTTAAGAAAGGTTAAAGGGAAATTTAAGAAATTTCCCTTTAAGAAAAAAAATACCTAAAATTCATAAAGTTCATAAAGTGTTAATAAGGCTTAATATAGGCTTAATAAAGGCAAATAAAGGCTTAATAAAGGCTTACTAAAGGCATAAATGCTTAATAAGGCCCACATCTGGATTAGGCCTACCTAGAAAATGTGGTATTATTTTGATAAAAGGTGTTTTGGGAATTTTAGGAATTCTATTTTGGAATATGACGTTTATGAACATTATTCAGAAGATGCGACCACTTGTTTTGGGGGCTCATGCTTATCTCTTGGTTTATCATAGCTATAATTTATATAATGCACTATCCATGCAGCTCTGCAGTTTTTTGTAAGATAATTTATCCATCCCTCACCTGGCACTTCTCAGATGTGATGAAAGGGACATTCAACACTCCACTCGGTTGATTAAACACTTCTTCATGTCAAAAATGCTTCTTTTTCTGCCTCTTTATCACACAGATCACATACTACTATTACTCAACAAGAATGCTGACAAACTGCACAACCGATCAGGTCATGAGGAATGGCCTCACGATATACAGTATGGTTGTGTTTAGATAATAATATATTAGGTTATAGGTGGTGTGTAAAGAACATGCTCCACTTCATCGGAGATCATCAAGAAAATACACATCTCAGTCAGCATGCTCTACATCACGTATTCGGCCTGTGACGGTCCCAACGATTGGCACAGTTGGTTAGGGCATCCGCCTTCTGTACAGATGGTGGTGGGTTCAAATCTCGGCGCCGTCATGCTTTTTACCCGATCACAGTCGTTAGCGGCCAGGGCCGTTGGTTAATGTTGCACTTTAGATTACCTTACACTATCATGAGTTGTATATTGCATATTGCATAATGCACATATTGCATTGCATGCACTGTCATATGAGGCATTCAACTTTTGGTATCTTCAAACCAAAATAGTCATATACTACCGCCCAGCGAGGGTTTGTTACCCCATGAAACATTGCATCCATATCCAGTTCAAGTTGTTTATTTCAACAGCCTGGTTCGGTACGTACCACATTCAGTTAAATTTTGAGTGCAAGCAATGCTACCGTAGGAAGTGCAGAAGATCCCTGGTCAACATGCCTCTCACATAACGTTCACTGGTGGGGGTGGGGGTAGAGAGTCGGCCACCTAAGATCTGGAACTAGAAGCACAAAATTTGGAGGAATTACAGCTGTTGTGAACTCTGCAGTATACATTTCATGACCCCAGGTCAATGTCTTCAGGGTCACATGAGGTCAAACTCGGCCTCCACTCCACCCCAGCCGGCACCACCCATACATACAGAAAGTATGCACGTTCCACTGCCTGTAGGTAGAGACAGTTCATACGTACGCTCGCTACATGTGCTGGTACAGACCATGCATGCTGTCGTTACTGTCGTTAGTACGGACCCATCGTGTAATTATTACGGCCAGAGTAGGTTATATTAGGTTATATCAGTTCAGATTAGAGTATGCTTTATTATATTAGGTTAGGCTAGGTTTTCCTATTTAATGATTAATTCTCATAGTACTTCGTTGAGGTTTTGAGAAAAGTCTGGATGCGACAAGCAGACTTGTCAGTATCACTTCTGGGTCCATTCATGTGAGAATGGTGTGTGCAACTTGTGACCCAGTTCCATACAATATCATTCAACTTTATTATCAGAACAACGAAGCAAGTTTATAATTTTTATACACAACAGAGTTATTCCGGTCAGGGTTATCTGCCCTAAGTGTGCCAAGCCCTGCTGGTTGCAGCAGGATAGGCATCGGCAATGACCCACAGCCGGAACCATCTCATTAAGGTATGTGAACCGTTTGTAGCGTTAGCCAATCATTAATATGGTTGTGTTTTTAGATTATAATATATTAGTTTATATTACTTTATATTAAACTATATTTTATTATATTAGATTAGGTTAAGCTATGTTAAGCTATTTTGACCATCTCATTAAGGTATCTGCACTATTTGTAGTGTTAGTCAACCAAAGCCTCGGCACCATACCTATGACATCATCACACTGTACCGATGTGACTATGACATCATCATTAAAATTTAAAAGCAAGCATGAGCACCGAAAACGAGTGGTCGCATCTTCCGAATCACGTTCATAAACATTGTATTCTGAAGAACAGGGTTCCAAAAACACATTTTATTAAAAAAAAATACTGAAAATATACTAGAAAAGTACATGCTCACCCCCAATGAATTCATTATCTCAAGTTCTAAGGGAACTATATATCCCAGCCTATCTAGCACCATTTACCTGATATTGCATAGCACACTCCTCAACAATTCCAAACTCTACCAATCATGCCCCATTGTGCTACCATAGCCAATCTCATCAGTATCACATCCTGATGGAAGGTGCTGAATCTACTGCTAGGTACACCCTACATAGTATATAATATAATAAATATAATACTAGTAGTATAATGTACCCTATATAGCTAGTATAATACTCAATTTATGAGCATGATGAAAAACGCAAGGGTCCAAGTTTCAACAATAACACAGGGACAAACATCCCTCACACTCATCAATATCTTTCTACCTTACCTATCTAGATCTATTCACTCGATATCATGTAACAAATTTGACCTGAGTGCCCTACGAATAATTTTCAGACTCCATCCACACCTGCGTAAAGGGGCCCATACAGTGCACATCCACTTAGCATAGATATCATCCCATCCACCACCCCTTAGAACTAAAAAAACAAGATTTTGTAACCTAAAATGGTTGTCCACCATTTTTAGAAATACACTCAATGAGGGACTCCCCACAGCATCAGCATGCAGATTATTCCACTGATCAACAATCCTTTGACTGAAGACCTGTTATCACTTAGCTGTCCTATGCCTTGATTTGTCTAACCTGAATTGATGACCCCTATGTGATACTCTAAATAGAAGGGCATCATTCGGATTAACCTGATCTAACCCTTTAATAATTTTATGCATTTCAATCATATCACCCCTTAATCTCCTATATTTTATTTCAAATGTATAATTACAATGTAATGTTTATCAATGTAACTAATATGATGGGACCACTCATTTTCTGTGCAAATGCTTACTTTTCAAGTTGTGAGCAAAATAACACCAAATAGGGGCTTTGAATTAGGTAACATGCATAAAAAGAAATGTTTGAAAAATAACATTAAAAAATGCAACATAACCTACCCTAACCTAACTTAGCCTCCCTTTGGAGAAAAAATACAAAAAATTAAATGTATAGAAATTTCTTTTCTGAAAATGTTCCAAATTTAACAAACCCAACCTAACATTAGCTGCTGTTGAAGAAGAATACAAATTTTATTTGTTTTTTGAAATTTTTTTTCTTCAAACATTTTCCAACAAAAAAATCCTAAACTAACCTAACCTAACCAAACCAGATCCATTTGTTTGCTTTATGGAGGCAAATGTGTATAAAACCTTTGCCTTATACCTTAAAGCACGATAATACCAATAACTGTACTAGCAGGGGCATTCCACACCAGATCAACCAGGGCCTGGCACCCTCATGTGTCATATTTTGAGCATAATTGGTGTACAGGGTTATCTTATGTACTGAATCTACCTGTGAAAATTTTGTTTGGATCAGGACAACGGTTCAGGAGTTATAGCCTTGGGAATTTCTGGAAGGTCACCCTGCAAGGTTATGTTCGGTGGCCGATAACTAAGTGAAATATTGGTCAAAATTTAAATATCCAGACATTTTTGAACTCGCAAAGATTCAAGGATTCTAATTCTGACAATATTTGTAATGTGTGATGAGTAATAATTGAGTTACCCCATGACCTCAGGTCACGTGACCTGCGGTGACCTCGATGGCCGTTAATTTTTTGTTTTTGTAATTGACAGAATGGAAGGACCATGTTTTGGCTCGATATATAGCAAATAAAAAGTATGCGTTTTTATAAATCCTTATTTGGAGAGCACAAACTTTACCATATTTGAAGTCTTTCGAAGATTGAGCCACTAACTCGGCCTTTTCTCCGTCCAAAATCGAAATATGGTTTGATAACATGTAGCAATGTGTTCTCTGGCATTGTGCGGATTTATGTATTCTGATGTACTTATTTACCTCCAATATCCAGTTATCTATATAAGATAAAAGGCGCCTACTGACGTCAGAAGTAGCCATTGACCTCAACTGAACTGTGGTTGGCACCAGTAGCCTGTGTTTTGTTATATCCAGGTATTTCGCTGAGTAAATGCATCTCAATTTCGTTCGCCAAGACCACTTTCTGACATCTGTTAATGCTTGTATTCTCACAGAAAACACGATCCGTAGGGATTCATGAGGGCAATGTATACACCATGGTTACACAACCATTGTATGTTTAGCACAAACATGTATCCAACTGAGAAATAAGGAAGTACATCACGTCACAACCATGCCCTGTCAGAAGTGCATCGAAGTACCGTTTGCATATTTGAGGGCATGGAAACGATCCAAAATTTTTGTTATGTGCCCAAAGACAGATCAACACAAATCTGCAAGTAGCTGCAGTAACAAACCATTTTCATATAAAGTCATAAAGTGTTAAGGCTTAATAAGAGCCACAGGGGCCCATCTGGGTTAAGCCTATCTGGAAAAGGTACTAGAAATGTACATACTCTCACCCCAATCAATCCCTTACCTCAAGTTCCTAGGAAGCTATATATCGCAGCCTATCTAGCACCAATTCACTTGCTATTGCATAACACACTCCCATTGTGCTACCATAGACAATCTCATCAGTATCACATCCCGAAGGAAGGTGCTGAATCCACTGCTAGGTACACCCTATATATAGTTATAGAGCGTTTAGACTTAATAAGAGACTCACTTCCTATTGCATAACACACTCAACAATTACAAACTCGTCCCATCATACCCATTGTGCTACCATAGACAATCTCATCAGTATCACATCCCGTAGGAAGGTGCTGAATCCACTGCTGGGTGCACCCTATATAAAGTTATAAAGCATTTAGACTTAATAAGAGACCCAAGGGCCCATCCAGTTAAGTCTGTAAATGGAAGATAATATAAGCCTGGTAAAAAGACCCTCCCCAACCATCCCACATCCTGAAGAACACATGTGGATTGAATGCCTGATCAATAATTTTCAAACTGCATCCATGCCTGCTTAAAGGGGTCTGTGCCATGCACACTTACTTAACATGCATCTCACCCCATCCATCACAAATTAGAACTCAAAAACAAGATTTTCCTGTCTAAAAAATTTATCCACCCTACTTTTAAATACATTCAATGAGGAACTCCCCACAACATCAGCAGGCAGCCCATTCCACTGATCAACAACCCTTTGACTGAAGACCTGTTGTCGCTTAACTGTCCTACGCCTCAACTTGTCTAACCTGAATTGATGACCCCTATGTGATACTCTAAACTGAAGATCGCCATTTAAA
Organism: Ashinkailepas kermadecensis; assembly: GCA_034440615.1. Taxonomy (NCBI): domain Eukaryota; kingdom Metazoa; phylum Arthropoda; class Thecostraca; family Neolepadidae; genus Ashinkailepas; species Ashinkailepas kermadecensis. The sequence goes on along the minus strand of JAOTOM010001657.1, from coordinate 58,975 downwards.
TTGACCTGATCTAGTCCTTTAACAATTTTGTACATTTCAATCATGTCCCCCCATATGTGCACCAATTGTTTCTGTCTCGTGTCTAGCTTGTCTTTGTCCACCTATCGTGACATTTTCACGGCACGTCCCTCGCCGTTCGACAATACATGTACCAAAATAGTGGTAACATCAGTAGGCAAGAACTTGTGAAATTGTTGTGTCCCTTGACGGCGAGAGCTTTCGTAAAGCGACCTGCGAGGCTCGCAGTGACCTTCTCCACCTCTTCTTTCGTGACGAAGCAGCTCTGAGACAGGCCTCACAATTTCTCGAAAACATCGCCAGCTCTCGAAACTCCCCTTGCTTTTAGGTGGCTCTGTTCATCCCCCAGTGTTCCTCCCAAGCTTCAGAAGCATCACAATCCGGTCTGCTCTAGCTCGTACGGGACCTCCATACTCCTCAAGTTTTTTTAGGGCTGGCGATGACATTCTAGCTCTGGAATTGGCTCTCAGTATTCCTCACAACGATCGCTAGCCCTTAGGGAATCTTTAGATCTCAGGGGGTCCTGTTCGGCTCATAGGGACCCCTTCCGAGCCCCTTGAGCATCCCAGTCCAGTCCCCTCTATCGCTCAGTGACCATTTTCAATCGTCAGGGGTCCTCTCCAACTGTTAGGGCCCTTCCCTGTCTTTGACAGTCTTTCTAGCTTCAAGACTTTCTAGCTCTGACATTGGCCCTCAGTATTCCTCACAATCATTGACCTAGGGACTCTTCTTAGCTCTCAGGGAATCTATTCGCCCTCAAGGGCCTGCTCATGCTGCTAGGGATCCTTCCTAGTTATCGACAGCTCTCGTGGTTTCAAGAGCATTCTAGCTGTGAGGCTGGCTCTCGGTATTCCTCACCTCAATTGCCAGCCAACGGGGAGTTTTTTTTTCTCGGGTTGCCCAGTTCATCCATTAGGGGCTGCATTCAACATCTGAAGAATCTCAGTCTAGTCCTCTCTGACTCTCAGGAGATCCTCCGCATCACTCAAGGCCCTCTCCTGTTTGTAGGGGCCCATCACAGTTCCCAATAGTCCTGTCTAGCTCTCATCTCGGGGAATTTCAGATCTGAGATGGGCCCTCACTAGCCCTCTTCAGTTCGCATGTGTCCTGTTGATCCTTCAGGTGCACTTTCGGACCCAACGAGCATCCCAGCCTTCTCAGACCCTCACGTACCTGTTTATTCTTCAGCCGTTAGGGGTTAATTCCAGCTGAAACTGTCCTTTCCAGCTGGGATAGGCACTCCAGCTCTCTGGCGGGTCCTCTCTTGTCTTCATGGCCCTTGCTAGCCCTCAGGATGGACCTCTTCACGTGTCAAGGGCACTTTCCACACAAGCTAATAAATGTACTTAAGCATTTCTTCGGCTATATTTCTGCCCCTCAGGCCGGTCGCCTAGAGGGGTCCATTGGACTTTACAGGGAGCGGGTATCCCTTCACCCATTGGAAACGCCACTACCGCATAGCAGCCCGGGCCCCTCCATGGGCTTAGGAGCCCTTTACGTAACACCGGGAACCCTCCGCTTCAGCCCGGATCGTCTCCGAAGCTCGGGGTCTCTTTATCGGCCTGAGGCCCGCTGTCAGCGTGAGCGAAAACCGACCCAGTGGCTCTGCACGTCCGGCCCAGGGCCCCATCCGTCGGCTCAGAGACCCTCTTTCACGGATCAGCTCACTCTCGGTCCGGTCGGAATCTCCTCTTTAAAAGCTTGGGCCTCCTCTACCATGCAGGGGGCCCCTGTGCGGTTCCGGCCCTCATCGTCCCAAGGGCCCTTCATGCCGACTCTGGGCTCTCCCCGACGGCCAGGGTTCTCCGACGGATATGGGTCCTCTTCGTCGGCGCAGGGGACCTTAGCGATCCAGGGCCTCCCCTGTCAGGCCGGTGGCCCTCTTTCAACAGCTTGGGCCACTTCCCTTGGCCCAATGGACCTTTCTGACGGCCCGAGATCCACTCCGTCATTTCAGGGGCCCTCTTTGACGACCCAAGGCCTTTTCCGGTAAGCCGGAGGGCCCTTTCCAAACGCTTGGACCCTGTCCGTCATGTCAGAGGCCCTTTCTTGGCTTGGGCTCTGCTGACAGCCCGGCCTGGCCAAGTTAGAAGTACAATCCTAGATAATCTTCACATATGATAAAATTTGCACTCTCAAACGAACATTTGTAGCAATAACGCTATTATTTTCATTCGTGATATGTCGAGCAAGAATATGATCCTTCCATCGTGTCAGTCTTAAAAAGTAAATTTTCACGGGCATCGAGGTCACCGGAGGTCACGTGACCTGAGGTCATGGGATAACTTTTCAATCATTTATCAATGAAGTTGCACCGAATTGACATAAGAGGCCCGACGGAGTTTTTCTTGACGATTTTTTAAAACTAATAGGACGTTTCGGGTTAGAATAGGTGGCTACCTCTCTGACACCTTCCAGCAGATTGATGGGGTTCCGCAGGGAAGTGTATTGAGTGTGACTTTGTTCGCCATTGCTATAAATGATGTGGGTGATACACTGCCAACATCGGTAGGACGAGCACTATTCGTAGATGATTTTGCAGTGTGGTTCTCCTCTCGTGCGGTGCGGACGGTGCAAAGGCAGCACCAATTAACTGTAGTGAAATTGATGGAGTGGTGTGGTAAAACTGGTTTCACTTTATCCACCTCAAAGACTACCTCTGTTCATTTCTGCCGCAAGCGCCGTTGCGCAGACCCAACAATAAGGATGAACGTTCACCTCATACCTTTCAGATCGGCAGTCAAGTTCCTTGGTGTGTGGATGGACCGCCACGTTACATACAAAACTCACATAACTGACCTTATCAACAAATGTACCAAAGGTCTTCAGGTAATGAGTACCATTTCTTGGTGTTCATATGGGGCTGACAGATCAGTTTTGCTTCTCATGTACCGATCCCTCATACGTTCTAAAATTTACTACGGGTGTTTTATCTATGACGGAGTATGTAATACCTCCAAGCGCCGATTTGATGTCCTCCATAACACAGCCCTTCGAGTGGCCACTGGAGCTTTTCGCACTTCGCCACCAGACAGCGTTATGGCAGAGGTGGATGAACCTCCCCTTGCGCTGCGCCACAGGTTATTGGCAGCCAGATATGCACGTAAGGTAGCCCAAAACCCAGAACATCTGGCATATCCGTGGATATTTCCGGGACCATCGATGCCATGTCAGTCGTCTCGCAGTCAGCTCGTCCTGCCGTTTTGCTGGCGCATTACCTCGACGCTGCGTAACTGCAACATCAGACCCGGTTGTGTGGCACGTACTGCTATTTCGACTACTCTCCCACGGCAGAGTGTCCGACCACAAATCGATATTGCCTCATCACGCTCGAAAAATGCGATGTCTGCACATCAGAGCTCCGAATGATGTCCCTCAAGAAAATACATGAATACCATGACTTCTCCCGGACTTACACGGACGGCTCCAAGTCGAAGTCTGGCGTAGGCTGCTCCTACGTCAGTCGATCCGGTGCTGGCTCTTTCTGCCTACCAAAACATGCATCGATTTTTACGGCTGAATTGTATGTCATTTTGAAAGCTGTTCGCTTTATACAAAATGATCAGACCTCAAAGCACGTTGTTTTCACCGACTCGCTGAGCAGCCTTTTATCAATGCAATCCTTCAACCAGGATAACCGACTTATTCGCAAAATTATACCAGTTGTAGAATTACTAGATGGAATGGGTAAGACTACTGTTTTCTGCTGGATCCCCAGTCAAGTTGGACTAGCTGGGAATGAAGCTGCCGACATGGCTGCGAAGGCCGCTATCAATAGTGGCCGCGTCGTTTCGCTATTAATCCCTCCAAGAGATTTCTACCCATCTATATCATCGTTGATGCGATCAGAATGGCAACGAGCCTGGAGTTCGAAATGTAATAAACTAAGGGTCCGGAAGCCGACACTAGAGTTGTGGTGGTCATCGCACCGGGTCAAACGATGGCAAGAAGTTGCGCTCTGCCGTCTAAGAATAAGACACCCTAGTCACACACAGCTACTTACTGTCTGGAGGTGACCGACCCTTGTGCCCACGCTGTTCTGCCTTGCTTACTGTACACCATGTCATTGTAGCATGTTCAGTGCTGGAACCTCTACGCCACCAGTATTTTGGAAGAGCGAGCACCAACTCCTTGTGTGTGTTACTGGGTGACGACTCGGAGGTCGTGACGTCCAGTAGCATCTTTGAATTCCTTCGACAAGAACATTTTGATGTTGTATATCATCCATGATGACCAATACTCTACTTTTACTACTATCTGATTTGAAGGACATGACATTCTAGATTCCATCTAATCATTGTTATGGGCACTCATTGTTATGTCCAATCATGTGTTATCAAACTGCATTTCGATATTGGACGGAGGGACGGCCGAGGTCGTAGCTCGATCCTTGAAACATTTGAAATATGGTAAAGTTTGTGCTCTCCAAATGAAGATTTATAGGAAAAACGCCCATTTTTTATTTGCTATATATCAAGCCAAAACATGGTCCTTCCATTCTGTCACTTAAAAAAACAAATTTCACGGGCATCGGGGTCACCGGAGGTCACGTGACCTGAGGTCATAGGATAACTCTTATTATTCATCAAATATTACAAATGTTTCCAGAATTGGATTCAGTGAATCTTTGCGAGTTCAAAAACGTCCGGATACTTATATTTTGACTGATAATTAACTTTGTTATCGGCCACCGAACATAACCTTACAGAATGACCTTCCAGAAATGCCCTAGGCTATAACTCCTGAACGAAGTAAAGTTTGCACAGGTGGATTCAGGGCATAAGATAACCCCATGCACCAATTTTGCTCAAAATCTGAGACATGAGGGTGGACAATGACCCCTTTGCACGGTCGATTTGTCCTGGAATCCCCAGCATACCACCTCACTTTCTTCTAGAGCATGGCTATCTTATATATAATATTTATGGTTGGATCTTATGCTGAGGAATGGAACAAGAGTGGGAATGGGACATACTTGTAGACCACTAGATGACGATCAAGAAATGGACAGGTTGTTGCAGAAAAAGACAAGTTATTGAGTGTATTGCAGAGCCCTGTTGTTGGAGACTTTAATATAATGGGGTTGAGGAACAAAAGGAGAAATCTAAACAGATCAGGAAAGAGTTTAAGTTCTTTTTTACTTTTTTTTTGTTTCATGTGAGAATTGAATTTGCAAGGAAAAGTGAACTTTTAGATCTAGCATTTACAAATGAGAAATATTTTGTGCTGAATGTAAGGATATAGAAGACCTTAGTCATCATATCATTATCCTCTTTTCTTGGTGTGCTGGATATGGCAGTATGACGAATATGATACTGATTATCAATTTTGTTCCAGAGAACTATGATCATTTCAGGATATTTCTTGGTGAAGTTCATTGTAGAGCATTATCCTTAAGTTTAGATCCATGCACCATGTGAATAAAAAAATCCTAAAAAAACATACTGTTTCAACTCCAGGCAAGGTTCATTCCTGATAGAGAAGTTAGAATGAGGAAGTTTTGATACCCTTCATGGCAGACAAGGGAAATAAGAGAGTTGCTAGTATCAGAGAAGCAAGCATTAAAATATATAAAAGGCATTAGCTCTGAAGCTAACCCAGGCATCCTGCATGGCTAGAAAAAGTTACAATATATGTTATGGCACCTAAGCAGCTGGCTGAATTGAACTTACCTGGTGACTGTTCAGCACCGTCATCCAAAGGCAAACAAATATATTGCTGAATAGCCCAGTTTATGATTTCTCAGGAGACACATTTTTTCTGTTTTCATGTGTCCGGCTCTGAAGCATGGCAGTGTCAAATTTGCCATATTTAGAAGATAAAAGTGGTGAGCAATTTAGGGTGTGTCGTCAACAGCATGAAGTGACTAGGTTGCAACTTTGTGTATTGGCTGCTGAAAAGTGGTATCTCAGCAAAGAAAGTATAAAATGGACCCCATCTTGAGCAATGCAAAACACTCATTAGACTGAGCGACGGTGGCGCCACCATGCGGCGAAAACATAGAAACAGGAATTTCTCAAATATAGGGTAATGCTGGCTTTCAAATCTCATGCCATTCAACTCAGGCTGTCTTCTGGAACACAAATGTAGCATTTTTCTGTATTTGGCCTAGTTTAGCTGATGAACTCACCATTTCCTAGTTTATGGGAAGTGAATGCTACATGTATGCCCAGTAGTGGAACGAAAATGTATATGAAGCAGCATTGTGATGAAATATGCATGCTGAAGTCTAACAACATTGATACCTATGCTAATATGTCCTCCAGATGTATTACACACCAAATACTATGCACAGTGACTTCCTCTCCTCTCCCGGTGGCTGTGGGAGGCAGATCAAGTGAATTTCTGATGAAGTCTCAGCTGGCCCAGAGGTGTCACTGCATGTGCTAAGGAAGGAAACCGCCCCCTCCAATTATGAATTGGGCTCCTCCAATCATTGATTTGCCCCCACCCCCTCCAATCATATGAAAGCTTAACCATTGAGCCTATGGAGGCACCCTTTCAGAACACTTGAGTGTACCCTCGCTCCTCACTCAATGAGTTTTTTTTAGCAGATGGCACCCTTCCAGATAAAAATGTCATTAAAAACATAACTTGGCTCTCTCCAATGAGTTTCCCAAAGTGACACCCATGGGCTAGCCGACTATTGATGTCGCTCGCCTCGCTCTCCTGCACCAGAGATGGTGCGAGCGCTGGTTTCCCCATTAGTATGTGATCTTTATGGATACGGGAAGGAGCGTAGCAATGCAGCTGTTCTGTATGGCTTGCTATTTATGAGGAGGGTAGGTGCGCGGTCCCTACTGTCCCTCACGAGTTGACCTGAATACCAGAAGGAACCCTGAACACCTTTTGTTTGGTCAACCATAAAAGATACGCCCGGACATACTGCCAACAAATGCAAACGTGTCAATCATCTCTGTTACAAGGTGAAGAATGCCGAGACTGAAAATCAGCCGAGAGCAGGAAGGTCGCAGCTGACAAATAGCCAAACATTTGATCAACAATTTCTCATTTTGTTCTCAGATGGCTTACACTGGTTTCCAGGTACTCAAAATATACCTATTGACAGTGTCCTACTGACAGCTGAGCGATCTTGTGACCTACATTGTTCGCCATTACGTCACAATATGGTTTAATATCCGACAGCGGTGCTCCAGCTCCGAAGGTGCTAAGAACGCCGGTCGTAATATCGATTTCCTCAGATATCTGCCCAACATTCAGAATATTGCACATACTGACATGTCTATTGCACACAGGTTTGGTGAGGGGGAATGGGTAGATGGGGTAGTGATGTTAATCTCAGGAGCAATCTCTGTTCGTGTCCTGAGCATCATACTCCCAGGTCTCAGTTTGCTATGCATGGCAATCTCAACGAAATCTCGCCGGCGCGCATGGAATGCATTGGTGTACAAACTGCGCTGGTGTTCACTGGCTGGGAGGGAGCGAACGGGTGTTAGACCAAGGCGAAAAGATGAGAAAATACAACAAATAGTATAGACCAGTGCGAAAATCCGCGTATTTGTCTCACGTGCAATATTTCAGTCATCACATTGTAGGAATCCTATCAACATTCCGAAAAAAATGTGTGATGTGCTGTTGAAGCCTGATACATGGATGTGAATGTTTTTTTTTGCAGGGTTTTCCATAAATTTGTTAAGATAAATATTTATACATCGAAATTCACCATATGGCAGGACACTTTTGGGGATATTACCATGTAGCGAAGTACTGCTATCATGTTACCTATTTGTCTGATTAACTGTGGGTGTGGCAGCTCGTAGGTCAGACTTGCCATTGTTCAACAAGCTTTGCAGTTTAGCCAACTGTTACCGCCAATGTAGCCACAAAATCTTGGAGAAGGAAGCCGAAAGGGCGAGGAGAACGATTTAGAAGATCGCAATGTAACTCATGGTTACTGGTCCTGAACCCGATTTATTTCGTCTTTCTACCCATATTTTTGGAGCACCCAGAATCTTTCGATATCACCAATAGAAGCTTGCAGCTTGTATTCGTTGTTTTTTTTCGTGATGTTGCGGAACTGAGTAAAATGTTCTTTTCCAGTAAACGTCAAATATAGATGCAAAGTTAAGCAGAAACCTGACCCAAGCAACTGATGAACTGGAAAGCTCCATATCTTGCACATCGAAGCTGACATGGATCTTAACAGAAATGACGAGGTGAGTTCAACTGTAATGAATCAGGGGTGGATCCAAGAGGGCACGAAGGGCGTCTATTCTCCCCATGGAATGTCAGAACCCCTCTGATTAGAAAAAAAAACAAGATGCTGAAGAACACCCACCATTGTATTTTTTGCCGAAGGCACTTGGAACAGAGTCACTCCAGTGTACCACTGAATCTTATTCAGTCACTGGAACTCCTCTAGACAACCACCCACTTTCCGAACAAAATTGCTGTACTCGCCCTTGTAGGGAGTAACAGCGATCAAGTGTGTTTTAATTGTACTTTGAAGGTATTCTACGTCCTATTTCATAGGCGTGTGAACTTGGAAATGTTCCAAGAGGTATGTTGACTCTTGTGCTTGGAGCTAAATCACTTAATATAATCATATTAAAGTAAAGGACATATAGCTTAAAGACATCTCTGCCTCTCATTGTTGTCAATGTTATGTTTTTTGCGAGAAACCGTGTTTCTAGGCTGTCTAAAATTGCAAATATTGACAATCTAAACAATATGTTTTGTGATACTCTTGGTTGATTGCTATCCTGCAGCATTTCTCATGTTTGTATGCTTGTTTTCAGGCTGACCAAGCACAGCAGTGTCTCTACTGCGATGGCTTCTACGGCCTATCATTCGGACAGTACGTGTGCTCTACCTGCCATCTTTTTCTCTTCCCTGAAGATGTGAACCAGGAGGCCTATGCAGGGCTGACCTCGGAGGTAATGGAACATGTTTGCCACTCAATAGCTGGGCTCGTTGCCATGGCGTTGCTGATGTCAGGCCCGGTAGCAATGCTTTGAGAGACAACAATGCAATTAAAACGTCGTTTGCATTGTTGACCATTCGCTTGGTCGCAATGTTTTCAAATTCCCCATCATATTTGAATGCCAATCAGTCAATCTGATATTGGCATAAACACCTGCTTCATTGTTATTCCCAGCATGTATCTCAGCAACATTAGTTATATGTGTATGAGTTTGTATGTGTAAGGTATATATGTTTATGTACATTTATATCTGTATGTATGTGTATGAGCAATTGTATTATGTCGATATATATGTATATGTGTATATATATATATATATATATATATATATATATATATATATATATATATATATATATGTATATATATATATATATATGAGTTTGCGTGTGTGCATATCTATATGCATATGTGCATGTGTATGTGTTTGTGCGTTCACGTGCATGTCTATACCCTGTGTCCGCTGGGTGTGGTGGGGCTGTGTTTCGTCTGTTCCATTCAATGCAAAATAAACATCGTTATCAACGCAAAGCAAAAACATACCTGGTATAAACTTGTCCACGAATCCCATTGAAGCATTCTGTTATTACCAACGAGGATAAAGTACGAGCGAATCTATTCCCGTATATATGCCACAAACGTTAATCAGAGTGATTGTCCCGCTACACCCCGCCCTTTGAAACCTTGATAGCTTTGCTACAGCATTCCAAGTCCAAATTCCTTCACTTACTATTCAATATTATTTTTTATTTTGACCATTAGTAGCTTCCACCCACATGCTTCTTCCATGTGCGCGTATTTTTGTTGTCCAAAGACTAGGTTTTATGGCAGAATATATCGATATCAGTCCATGTGCCACTGTCTTTAGGGCAGCCAGCCAAACGCTGTTATAGTCAGTGTAAAAGGTAAAATTGAAAGGAGTGACTCAATTATAACCCCTATTCTTACTAAAAGGGGTGCCGCCAACTCCGGTACTTTATGGGGGAGAGAGTGACCAACTCCATATGCTATTTAAAAAGGAGTTAAAATCAACCCCGTAAAGAACTTCTGCATCAAATAGCATAAGCATCAGTATCTCATGGTAACACATTATATTAGAATCGGTAAGTATGCACTGACTTACTAGTTGGATATCTAGGAACCATGCATCAGGACATAGTCGGAAAAATGTCCTAAACGTCGAAAGATTGAAGATGTCAAAAATTACCGGCCATACCTCATCTCATGTTTTCCATGTTTGTCTTACAAAAGTGTGGATATTTCTTTTCACCATTACGCATTTTGAGAAAAGCCACTCCAGTGACTAGAGCAGTTCGATATAACCTATACAACCATGGTCTGGTGTCGGCTTTGATCTCTTCCTTTTAGTGCATAACACGCCAGTATTAAACACACCGTACTTTATTGATCGTTGTTGAAATGCAGCAGCTTCCCTACTGGAACAACTCATTTCGTCTGCATTAGGACCGATATCACTGAAGACTGTTAACATGCTAATGAACAAATCATCCCCTGAATATCTTGCCTGGAGCGGGTTTCTGAAGGCCAATGATGTGACCTCGGTCACCGGAATCTGATCGAAGCAGATGAGCGTCGCTATTGCTTCATCTAACTGCGCATCTTTGGCGCACTTTGGCGCAGTTAGCTCGCCTTTGACTGGGCGTGCCACGGCTGCTGAGTTCTCGTGATCTGTCAGTTCTGTGGGATGCTTACGTCGCACATGACATGTGTAATTTGACGTCACTGATACCTTGTCCGGATGAGAGCATTGCACATCTTACACGTGCAACTCGCCATACCATTCTCCTCTGTACTGTGTGTGAAAAACTCAAACAGTGAGGACTTCGTTACGGGGAACCCTGGGCTGTCGAAATCACAACCATCGGTTGTGGGTTCACTGGTGGCGGAACCTCCACATCCTCTGATGCAGCCCGGGGGGACGAGTGGTCTAGGGGTAAGATGCTCATCTCACAATCGAAAGATTGGGGGTTCGAATCTCACCTGTCGCTACTCTTCGCCCGCGACAAATCGGCGTGAGAGATTGGCGACGCTATATGACTCAACGGTCGACGTGTCGTAAAACCAATAACTAACTAACTAACTCTGATGCAGCCCAAAAAGCTTATCTCGAGAGCCGATTTTTATCCTACAACACTCTTGCGACATTTCGACGCTCAGAGCATACTGCACACACTGACCTGGTATGTGGCCTTGACACTTTGCGCGTCTCTGGCTCCTGACGGTCGTGCGTCGCGGGCGCCAGCTTGAGGCATCAGACATGCATGGTATTGGTATCTCTTCCCCGGAGGTGCCGAACGGAATTTGAACAGTGAAATGTCATATCTGTTTTTAATTGTGCTATTATGCGCTGGCCGCTTTTTTGCAATTTACAAAATGTGTAGGAGTTAAACATAGAGTTCACTCCAATTCCTCTGCAGTAAAGTGTATACATTCCAGTAAAGTGTTTACAAAGGCTCAGCTGGATTCGGCGCATCAGATAACCCCACGTAATTATTTTCATCAAAATATAAAATATTGGGTGTTATGCTCTCGTCGATTTGTCGTGGAATGGGCCAAGCTACCTGTGCCGCGCTGGCACCGTTGCTGTCGACAACGGTATGATGCTGGACCCTGTGCCTGCAGTACTGGAGGCCTGCATACTGCCTCTTGTCCACTCATCCTGCTTCCGTAGTGACTCTATGTTGGGACATGATGTTCACCGCTTTTATTAGTACAATTATATGTCTATCACCAATACTATCATATTGCCACTACTTTTTGCCCATGATATTTCAAATGTGTTCGAATCTGCCTACATTGGCACCGGCGGAAGAGTGATGGTGGGGCTGTTCGGTACATTTTCGTCGTCGGGTGCGGTAAAATATAAATACAACCGACAAGTTGTGTTAGACCAGAAAAGTTGTGTTAATCGGTGTCAAAGGTAGGCGAAGCTATGCAGCCTAGCAATCCGATGCGTTGTACAAGAACCCAAGATTCTTCTCTTCTATATGATGGAAAACAAATTTCGGCCAGCTGTTTCTTCGGCCATCATCTGATATGTTGCTTCAATCGATTAGACGATCCAATTGATCAACATTTATACCAAACAGAACATGTTGGGACGCATTGGTGATGAGACACTGGCATGATTTCCTGTTACCAAGACTGATCATTGGGTATAGCTAGCTACCTCGAGGGTGTAGCTTTGGAGGTGTTGGATATGAAATGGCTGCCAATGTGTCGGATGTTAAATTTATTAATACAACGCTCCGTAAGCAGAAGTCCGACGACAGCGACAGTGGCAACGAGGAGCCGCCCGATCTGTACGCCGTGGCGTCGTTGTCTGGCCGGCACGCTCGCTCGCCGCCGTCGCCGGTGCCCGCTCGGTCTGCACCTCCGGTTGCTGCGTCGGCGCGCCCGTCGCTGCCGTTGCCGTTGCCGCCGCCGCCGCCGCCGCCGCCGCCGCCGCCGCCGCCGCCACCAGCGCCGGCGGCGCCGCCAGCGCGGCCGACCGTCGACCGGCTGGCGGAGCGGCTGGAGCGGCTGAGCGTGCCGCAGCCGGGTGACGGTGCGGCCGCCGCCAGCATGGGCCGTCTGCCGCCAGAGGGTGAGCGCTGGCGAGCCGGCGCCGGACCACACCCGGTTCCGGCGACATGGCCTGGACAGAGCCGGATCCCAGGGCCCGGAGCCAGGTGACTGGAGCATAGCCTGGACAGAGCCCGATCCCAGGGCCCGGAGCCAGGTGACTGGAGCATAGCCTGGACAGAGCCCGATCCCAGGGCCCGGAGCCAGGTGACTGGAGCGTAGCCTGGACAGAGCCCGATCCCAGGGCCCGATACCACCCGAATCTGGGAAGTGGATAGCGATCGAGCCATGTTCAGCCGCCTGATGTTTTCCACGGGTAGCAATCACATGCCGATAATGAATAGGGGTTGTTGTCGACTATGAATGAGACCATACTCTGGCACCAACTCTGCAACCACTTTTGGATCCAGCACCATGCCTACGGTGTGCTAAAAAAAACGAACACAAATTGCGCCCGCCGTTGCATCAAGTAGCGAGCTGGATCCTAAGTTCGGAGAATGGTACCGTCGGCGAATCTGGGGCTGCCATGCAGGACTCTGTTTTCGGATTGTATTTCCGTAACTGAGGTGCGAAATTAGAAAATCAAGAAAATAGAAAATACGGAGCGAAATTAACGTTCTTCTGAATTTGTGCTTTATAATCCTGAATGTGGAGAGGAAAATTGTGTGCTAATCGGATGCGGAGAGGATATTTTCCTTCAAGCCTGTGGTATCAGAATCTCAGTTTGCACTTTCCACTGAATCGTGAGCACTTCTTACACAGCAGTTCATTGTCAAACAGCACCATTCAACCTCCAAATGAGAGAAAGAGCATGACGATTGTCTGGAGAGGATGATGTTCTGGATACAAAAATCCGGCAACAGCCCATTTTTTCCAACCGTGGGTTTGAACCACCGACAGTTCTGCTGGTCATCTTCCGATACCTGGACGACATCTCGCTGTGGGCCACCGGTAACGTGTGCAAACGGTGGCGCAGTCTACTCATGTCGCACGTGCCCGACCACCAGTGGCACGGCTTCACCGACAAACGCTTTCCGCTGTTCCGCGCTATCTACCGGGTCCAGTGCTGGTCCTACATCTACTCCAAACTGTGAGTGGATCTGACACGTGGCTGCCATGCACTCAGTTATGGCTCTTTTTGGTTGAGATCTGATTGTTGCATGGGTTATTTAGTGTTGTTGGATAGGCATTCACCCTCGAACCGTGATCAGATCTGATATAGCTGCTATGCTACGCCGACTGCAAGCTTAACAGCTGCAAGATCTAACAATGTTATCTCATTAAGCTTGTGTCACCGAAATTTCGGACATGCTTTTATTGTCGCTATGCTGACGAGTGAGGCTGACTGGCCATCCCTGGTGCCTGGTGAGGTTGATGTGTGCCCGCTATGAGAGAGAGTGAGGATGACCATGGGTGTTTCTGGTACCTGGTGGTGCTGATGTGGTCCCACTGTGGGAGCGAGTGAGGATGACCATGGGTGTTTCTGGTGCCCGGTGGTGTTGATGTGTGCCCGCTATGGTCGCGAGTGAGGATGACCATGGGTGTTCCGGTGCCTGGTGGTGCTGATGTGTTCCCACTGTGGGAGCGAGTGAGGATGGCCATGGGTGTTTCTGCTTCTGCTGACCTGCTTGTGTATCGACATCGGTTTGATGACCGCCTTGCAAACAGCTGGCCTCTAGGGCGCGTTTGTGCTGTAAGCTTCCGCCTTACAAGGAGGGGCAGCTGGTTGGTCTATTAGGGCTTTTAGGGCGCATCAACTGCATTGGTTATACAGCGCCCATACATGGAGGGGTAGCATGTGATGTGGCGGAATGTGGGCAGCGGAATGTGGCGTCGCTGGGTGGACGGTGACGTGTGACACCGTTTCAGGATTGACAGCGCCCCTTGTCTGCTGTGTCTGCACCAGATGACTTCACACAATCACACCGTGGAGGACGAGCGCTCGTTCCGGCGCAGGCGGCTCGTCCACGAGCAGAACGGTAACGCGCCACGATGCTCGATTTGAGGCGATGCTGGTCATAGCCTGAGGAGTTCCATTGGAGATGATCAACTCGATGTCCTTCTAGTTCAACTCAATGCAATGATCGCCCCCTCCCCCTTCCCTTCCGGAATCATGTACGGTAGTGTAATCGTGAAAATCACTACGTGTAAGCGCGTGACATGTTCTCAGTGAACTTGTTATCTGGTGTTCTGTGGTGAGGAAACATGACGCAGTTGGGATAGCTGCGTTCCAGCAAATGGCGATGGCGGGCTGCGTGATGATGTCAGTAATCTCTGTAAGACATGCGGCATGTGGGCCGGCCTCATTGCTGCATTCTGTGGACCACACATCCCACACCGATGTCTTCTGGGACACCAGATTGGAGTAATCGTCCAACTGCGGTGGATTTGAGAACGTCAGAGTCGGAACATGAGCTCCAAGCATCACATATCTCTCTTGATTTTCAGCGCTCAAGTCCGACCCACCCGAGGGCATTCGGGCCGCCCCGCTGGATGATACGTACAGTCACTGGCAGGCGAGCATCACCGGTCCGGTTGGCAGTCCGTACGAGGGTGGTGTGTTTCTGCTCTACTTACAGGTGGGCTCAGCCGCGCTCTGCCCTGTACTGTCTGACAGATGTTGAACTATGTGTGATTTGTTTGTGAAATTTTGCAATTTTCCGCATGTAATTGCAATACTATATGTTAAAGCGTTAATGGAGATGCTGGACAGCAAGGGCAGGCTGGTTGTCGTGCTGCAGGCACATGATCAGGCATCGTATCGATGTCGACAGATGACACGTGGACCAACCTCAGCTGTCCTCTCTGGGAAATATTACAGTCCTAACCTGGAGAGCAGTGTGGCGGCGCCTGCTGACTGGCGCTGTTCCCGACTCGAAGTGACCTGTGCCGCTGGCCTGACTGGTGTCACCTGCCGACCCGTCCTGACTGGTGTCACCTGTCCTGACTGGTGTCACCTGCCGACCCGTCCTGACTGGTGTCACCTGCCGACCCGTCCTGACTGGTGTCACCTGCCGACCCGTCCTGACTGGTGTCACCTGCCGACCCGTCCTGACTGGTGTCACCTGCCGACCAGTCCTGACTGGTGTCACCTGCCGACCCGTCCTGACTGGTGTCACCGGTCCTGACTGGTGTCACCCGTCCTGACTGGTGTCACCTGCCGACCCGTCCTGACTGGTGTCGCCTGCCGACCAGTCCTGACTAGTGTCACCTGCCGACCAGTCCTGACTAGTGTCACCTGCCGACCCGTCCTGACTGGTGTCACCTGCCGACCAGTCCTGACTGGTGTCACCTGCCGACCCGTCCTGACTGGTGTCACCTGCCGACCAGTCCTGACTGGTGTCACCTGCCGACCCGTCCTGACTGGTGTCACCTGCCGACCCGTCCTGACTGGTGTCACCGGTCCTGACTGGTGTCACCTGCCGACCCGTCCTGACTGGTGTCACCGGTCCTGACTGGTGTCACCTGCCGACCCGTCCTGACTGGTGTCACCTGCCGACCCGTCCTGACTGGTGTCACCTGCCGACCCGTCCTGACTGGTGTCACCGGTCCTGACTGGTGTCACCGGTCCTGACTGGTGTCACCTGCCGACCCGTCCTGACTGGTGTCGCCTGCCGACCAGTCCTGACTGGTGTCACCTGCCGACCCGTCCTGACTGGTGTCACCTGCCGGCCCGTCCTGACTGGTGTCACCGGTCCTGACTGGTGTCACCTGCCGTCCGGCCCGTCCTGACTGGTGTCGCACCCGTCCTGACTGGTGTCACCTGCCGACCCGTCCTGACTGGTGTCGCCTGCCGACCCGTCCTGACTGGTGTCACCTGCCGGCCCGTCCTGACTGGTGTCACCGGTCCTGACTGGTGTCACCGGTCCTGACTGGTGTCACCTGCCGACCCGTCCTGACTGGTGTCGCCTGCCGACCAGTCCTGACTGGTGTCACCTGCCGACCCGTCCTGACTGGTGTCACCGGTCCTGACTGGTGTCACCTGCCGACCAGTCCTGACTGGTGTCACCTGCCGACCAGTCCTGACTGGTGTCACCTGCCGACCAGTCCTGACTGGTGTCACCTGCCGACCCGTCCTGACTAGTGTCGCCTGCCGACCCGTCCTGACTGGTGTCGCCTGCCGACCCGTCCTGACTGGTGTCACCGGTCCTGACTGGTGTCACCTGCCGACCCGTCCTGACTGGTGTCGCCTGCCGACCCGTCCTGACTGGTGTCGCCTGCCGACCCGTCCTGACTGGTGTCACCGGTCCTGACTGGTGTCACCTGCCGACCCGTCCTGACTGGTGTCGCCTGCCGGCCAGTCCTGACTGGTGTCACCTGCCGACCCGTCCTGACTGGTGTCACCTGCCGACCCGTCCTGACTAGTGTCGCCTGCCGACCAGTCCTGACTGGTGTCACCTGCCGACCCGTCCTGACTGGTGTCACCGGTCCTGACTGGTGTCACCTGCCGACCCGTCCTGACTGGTGTCACCTGCCGGCCCGTCCTGACTGGTGTCGCCTGCCGACCAGTCCTGACTGGTGTCACCTGCCGACCCGTCCTGACTGGTGTCACCGGTCCTGACTGGTGTCACCTGCCGACCCGTCCTGACTGGTGTCGCCTGCCGACCAGTCCTGACTGGTGTCACCTGCCGACCCGTCCTGACTGGTGTCACCGGTCCTGACTGGTGTCACCGGTCCTGACTGGTGTCACCTGCCGACCCGTCCTGACTGGTGTCGCCTGCCGACCAGTCCTGACTGGTGTCACCTGCCGACCCGTCCTGACTGGTGTCGCCTGCCGACCAGTCCTGACTGGTGTCACCTGCCGACCCGTCCTGACTGGTGTCACCGGTCCTGACTGGTGTCACCTGCCGACCCGTCCTGACTGGTGTCGCCTGCCGACCAGTCCTGACTAGTGTCACCTGCCGACCCGTCCTGACTAGTGTCACCTGCCGACCCGTCCTGACTGGTGTCACCCGTCCTGACTGGTGTCACCTGCCGACCAGTCCTGACTGGTGTCACCCGTCCTGACTGGTGTCACCTGCCGACCAGTCCTGACTGGTGTCACCTGCCGACCCGTCCTGACTGGTGTCACCGGTCAGGTGTACCTGCCGACCAGTCCTGACTGGTGTCACCTGCCGACCAGTCCTGACTGGTGTCACCTGCCGACCAGTCCTGACTGGTGTCACCTGCCGACCCGTCCTGACTAGTGTCGCCTGCCGACCCGTCCTGACTGGTGTCGCCTGCCGACCCGTCCTGACTGGTGTCACCGGTCCTGACTGGTGTCACCTGCCGACCCGTCCTGACTGGTGTCGCCTGCCGACCCGTCCTGACTGGTGTCGCCTGCCGACCCGTCCTGACTGGTGTCACCGGTCCTGACTGGTGTCACCTGCCGACCCGTCCTGACTGGTGTCGCCTGCCGGCCCGTCCTGACTGGTGTCACCTGCCGACCCGTCCTGACTGGTGTCACCTGCCGACCCGTCCTGACTAGTGTCGCCTGCCGACCAGTCCTGACTGGTGTCACCTGCCGACCCGTCCTGACTGGTGTCACCGGTCCTGACTGGTGTCACCTGCCGACCCGTCCTGACTGGTGTCACCGGCCGGCCCGTCCTGACTGGTGTCGCCTGCCGACCTGTCCTGACTGGTGTCACCTGCCGACCCGTCCTGACTGGTGTCACCGGTCCTGACTGGTGTCACCTGCCGACCCGTCCTGACTGGTGTCGCCTGCCGACCAGTCCTGACTGGTGTCACCTGCCGACCCGTCCTGACTGGTGTCACCGGTCCTGACTGGTGTCACCGGTCCTGACTGGTGTCACCTGCCGACCCGTCCTGACTGGTGTCGCCTGCCGACCAGTCCTGACTGGTGTCACCTGCCGACCCGTCCTGACTGGTGTCGCCTGCCGACCAGTCCTGACTGGTGTCACCTGCCGACCCGTCCTGACTGGTGTCACCGGTCCTGACTGGTGTCACCTGCCGACCCGTCCTGACTGGTGTCGCCTGCCGACCAGTCCTGACTAGTGTCACTTGCCGACCCGTCCTGACTAGTGTCACCTGCCGACCCGTCCTGACTGGTGTCACCCGTCCTGACTGGTGTCACCTGCCGACCAGTCCTGACTGGTGTCACCCGTCCTGACTGGTGTCACCTGCCGACCAGTCCTGACTGGTGTCACCTGCCGACCCGTCCTGACTGGTGTCACCGGTCCTGACTGGTGTCACCTGCCGTGACCAGTCCTGACTGGTGTCACCTGCCGACCAGTCCTGACTGGTGTCACCCCGTCCTGACTGGTGTCACCTGCCGACCAGTCCTGACTGGTGTCACCTGCCGACCCGTCCTGACTGGTGTCACCGGTCCTGACTGGTGTCACCTGCCGACCCGTCCTGACTGGTGTCACCGGTCCTGACTGGTGTCACCTGCCGACCAGTCCTGACTGGTGTCACCTGGTCCTGACTGGTGTCACCCGTCCTGACTGGTGTCACCTGCCGACCCGTCCTGACTGGTGTCGCCTGCCGACCAGTCCTGACTGGTGTCACCTGTCCTGACTGGTGTCACCTGCCGACCCGTCCTGACTGGTGTCACCTGCCGACCCGTCCTGACTGGTGTCACCTGCCGACCCGTCCTGACTGGTGTCACCTGCCGACCCGTCCTGACTGGTGTCACCTGCCGACCCGTCCCTGACTGGTGTCACCTGCCGACCCGTCCTGACTGGTGTCGCCTGCCGACCCGTCCTGACTGGTGTCACCTGCCGACCCGTCCTGACTGGTGTCACCTGCCGACCCGTCCTGACTGGTGTCGCCTGCCGGCCCGTCCTGACTGGTGTCACCTGCCGACCCGTCCTGACTGGTGTCACCTGCCGACCCGTCCTGACTGGTGTCACCTGCCGACCCGTCCTGACTGGTGTTACCTGCCGACCCGTCCTGACTGGTGTCACCTGCCGACCCGTCCTGACTGGTGTCACCTGCCGAC
The DNA here is from genome assembly GCA_034440615.1 of Ashinkailepas kermadecensis. Classification (NCBI taxonomy): domain Eukaryota; kingdom Metazoa; phylum Arthropoda; class Thecostraca; family Neolepadidae; genus Ashinkailepas; species Ashinkailepas kermadecensis. The sequence goes on along the minus strand of JAOTOM010001657.1, from coordinate 39,488 downwards.
CCGTCCTGACTGGTGTCACCTGCCGACCCGTCCTGACTGGTGTCACCTGCCGACCCGTCCTGACTGGTGTCACCCCGCCCCCCTCGACTGGTGTCACCTGCCGACCCGTCCTGACTGGTGTCACCTGCCGACCCGTCCTGACTGGTGTCACCTGCCGACCAGTCCTGACTGGTGTCACCTGCCGACCAGTCCTGACTGGTGTCACCTGCCGACCAGTCCTGACTGGTGTCACCTGCCGACCCGTCCTGACTGGTGTCACCTGCCGACCGTCCTGACTGGTGTCACCTGCCGACCCGTCCTGACTGGTGTCACCGGTCCTGACTGGTGTCACCTGCCGACCTGTCCTGACTGGTGTCACCTGCCGACCCGTCCTGACTGGTGTTACCTGCCGACCCGTCCTGACTGGTGTCACCTTCCGACCAGTCCTGACTGGTCCTGACTGGTGTCACCTGCCGACCAGTCCTGACTAGTGTCACCTGCCGACCCGTCCTGACTGGTGTTACCTGCCGACCAGTCCTGACTGGTGTCACCTGCCGACCAGTCCTGACTAGTGTCACCTGCCGACCAGTCCTGACTGGTGTCACCTGCCGACCCGTCCTGACTGGTGTCACCTGCCGACCAGTCCTGACTGGTGTCACCTGCCGACCCGTCCTGACTGGTGTCACCTGCCGACCCGTCCTGACTGGTGTCACCTGCCGACCAGTCCTGACTGGTGTCACCTGCCGACCCGTCCTGACTGGTGTCACCTGCCGACCCGTCCTGACTGGTGTCACCTGCCGACCCGTCCTGACTGGTGTCACCTGCCGACCAGTCCTGACTGGTGTCACCTGCCGACCCGTCCTGACTGGCTGACCTGTCCTGACTAGTGTCACCATGCCGACCCGTCCTGACTGGTGTCACCTGCCGACCCGTCCTGACTGGTGTCACCTGCCGGCCCGTCCTGACTGGTGTCACCTGCCGACCAGTCCTGACTAGTGTCACCTGCCGACCAGTCCTGACTGGTGTCACTGTGTCACCTGCCGACCAGTCCTGACTGGTGTCACCTGCCGACCAGTCCTGACTGGTGTCACGCTGCCGACCCGTCCTGACTGGTGTCACCTGCCGACCAGTCCTGACTGGTGTCACCTGCCGACCAGTCCTGACTGGTGTCACCTGCCGACCAGTCCTGACTGGTGTCACCTGCCGACCAGTCCTGACTGGTGTCACCTGCCGACCAGTCCTGACTGGTGTCACCTGCCGACCCGTCCTGACTGGTGTCACCTGCCGACCAGTCCTGACTGGTGTCACCTGCCGACCAGTCCTGACTAGTGTCACCTGCCGACCAGTCCTGACTGGTGTCACCTGCCGACCCGTCCTGACTGGTGTCACCTGCCGACCCGTCCTGACTGGTGTCACCTGCCGACCCGTCCTGACTGGTGTCACCTGCCGACCCGTCCTGACTGGTGTCACCTGCCGACCAGTCCTGACTGGTGTCACCTGCCGACCCGTCCTGACTGGTGTCACCTGCCGACCCGTCCTGACTGGTGTCACCTGCCGACCCGTCCTGACTAGTGTCACCTGCCGACCCGTCCTGACTGGTGTCACCTGCCGACCCGTCCTGACTGGTGTCACCTGCCGACCCGTCCTGACTAGTGTCACCTGCCGACCAGTCCTGACTGGTGTCACCTGCCGACCAGTCCTGACTGGTGTCACCTGCCGACCCGTCCTGACTGGTGTCACCTGCCGACCCGTCCTGACTAGTGTCACCTGCCGACCCGTCCTGACTAGTGTCACCTGCCGACCCGTCCTGACTGGTGTCACCTGCCGACCCGTCCTGACTGGTGTCACCTGCCGACCCGTCCTGACTGGTGTCACCTGCCGACCAGTCCTGACTGGTGTCACCTGCCGACCCGTCCTGACTGGTGTCACCTGCCGACCGTCCCTGACTGGTGTCACCTGCCGACCCGTCCTGACTGGTGTCACCTGCCGACCAGTCCTGACTGGTGTCACCTGCCGACCCGTCCTGACTGGTGTCTCCACCTGCCGACCCGTCCTGACTGGTGTCACCTGCCGACCCGTCCTGACTGGTGTCACCTGCCGACCCGTCCTGACTGGCAATGTCACCTGCCGACCAGTCCTGACTGGTGTCACCTGCCGACCAGTCCTGACTGGTGTCACCGGCCCTGACTGGTGTCACCTGCCGACCAGTCCTGACTAGTGTCACCTGCCGACCCGTCCTGACTGGTGTCACCTGCCGACCAGTCCTGACTGGTGTCACCTGCCGACCCGTCCTGACTGGTGTCACCTGCCGACCAGTCCTGACTGGTGTCACCGGCCCTGACTGGTGTCACCTGCCGACCCGTCCTGACTGGTGTCGCCTGCCGACCCGTCCTGACTGGTGTCACCTGCCGACCAGTCCTGACTGGTGTCACCGGTCCTGACTGGTGTCACCTGCCGACCAGTCCTGACTGGTGTCACCTGCCGACCAGTCCTGACTGGTGTCACCTGCCGACCCGTCCTGACTGGTGTCACCGGTCCTGACTGGTGTCACCTGCCGGCCCGTCCTGACTGGTGTCACCTGCCGACCCGTCCTGACTAGTGTCACCTGCCGACCCGTCCTGACTGGTGTCACCCGTCCTGACTAGTGTCACCTGCCGACCAGTCCTGACTGGTGTCGCCTGCCGACCCGTCCTGACTGGTGTCACCTGCCGACCAGTCCTGACTAGTGTCACCTGCCGACCCGTCCTGACTGGTGTCACCTGCCGACCCGTCCTGACTGGTGTCGCCTGCCGACCCGTCCTGACTGGTGTCACCTGCCGACCCGTCCTGACTGGTGTCACCTGCCGACCAGTCCTGACTGGTGTCACCTGCCGACCCGTCCTGACTGGTGTCACCTGCCGACCCGTCCTGACTGGTGTCACCGGTCCTGACTGGTGTCACCCGTCCTGACTGGTGTCACCTGCCGACCAGTCCTGACTGGTGTCACCTGCCGACCCGTCCTGACTGGTGTCACCTGCCGACCCGTCCTGACTGGTGTCACCTGCCGACCCGTCCTGACTGGTGTCACCTGCCGGCCCGTCCTGCCTGGTGTCACCTGCCGACCCGTCCTGACTGGTGTCACCGGTCCTGACTGGTGTCACCCGTCCTGACTGGTGTCACCTGCCGACCAGTCCTGACTGGTGTCACCGGTCCTGACTGGTGTCACCCGTCCTGACTGGTGTCACCTGCCGGCCCGTCCTGACTGGTGTCACCTGCCGACCCGTCCTGACTGGTGTCACCTGCCGACCCGTCCTGACTGGTGTCACCGGTCCTGACTGGTGTCACCTGCCGGCCCGTCCTGACTGGTGTCACCTGCCGACCAGTCCTGACTGGTGTCACCTGCCGACCAGTCCTGACTGGTGTCACCGGTCCTGACTGGTGTCACCCGTCCTGACTGGTGTCACCTGCCGACCCGTCCTGACTGGTGTCGCCTGCCGGCCCGTCCTGACTGGTGTCACCTGCCGACCCGTCCTGACTGGTGTCACCTGCCGACCAGTCCTGACTGGTGTCACCTGCTGGCCCGTCCTGACTGGTGTCACCTGCCGACCCGTCCTGACTGGTGTCACCGGTCCTGACTGGTGTCACCCGTCCTGACTGGTGTCACCTGCCGACCAGTCCTGACTGGTGTCACCGGTCCTGACTGGTGTCACCTGCCGACCCGTCCTGACTGGTGTCACCTGCCGACCCGTCCTGACTAGTGTCACCTGCCGACCCGTCCTGACTGGTGTCACCCGTCCTGACTGGTGTCACCCGTCCTGACTGGTGTCACCTGCCGACCAGTCCTGACTGGTGTCACCGGTCCTGACTGGTGTCACCTGCCGACCCGTCCTGACTGGTGTCACCTGCCGACCCGTCCTGACTGGTGTCACCTGCCGACCCGTCCTGACTGGTGTCACCGGTCCTGACTGGTGTCACCTGCCGACCAGTGTCACCTGCCGACCAGTCCTGACTGGTGTCACCTGCCGACCCGTCCTGACTGGTGTCACCCGTCCTGACTGGTGTCACCTGCCGACCAGTCCTGACTGGTGTCACCGGTCCTGACTGGTGTCACCTGCCGACCCGTCCTGACTGGTGTCACCTGCCGACCCGTCCTGACTGGTGTCACCGGTCCTGACTGGTGTCACCTGCCGACCCGTCCTGACTGGTGTCACCTGCCGACCCGTCCTGACTGGTGTCACCGGTCCTGACTGGTGTCACCTGCCGACCCGTCCTGACTGGTGTCACCTGCCGACCAGTCCTGACTAGTGTCACCTGCCGACCCGTCCTGACTGGTGTCACCTGCCGACCAGTCCTGACTAGTGTCACCTGCCGACCCGTCCTGACTGGTGTCACCTGCCGACCAGTCCTGACTGGTGTCACCTGCCGGCCCGTCCTGACTGGTGTCACCTGCCGACCCGTCCTGACTGGTGTCACCTGCCGACCCGTCCTGACTGGTGTCACCGGTCCTGACTGGTGTCACCTGCCGACCCGTCCTGACTGGTGTCACCTGCCGACCCGTCCTGACTGGTGTCACCTGCCGACCAGTCCTGACTGGTGTCACCGGTCCTGACTGGTGTCACCTGCCGGCCTAATCTTGCACGTGTCGCTCGGCAGGTGCCCGACAGTTACCCGCTGCGACCGCCCGTGGTGCGCTTCATCACCAAGGTGTTCCATCCGAACGTGTCGCGCCACGGCGATATCGGCATCGACTCGATACACCACAATTGGACACTGGCGCTCACCATAGGCAAGGTGAGCTGACACTGGCGCTCACCATAAACGAGGTGAGCTGACACTGGCGCTCACCATAGGCAAGGTGAGCTGACACTGGCGCTCACCATAGACAAGGTGAGCTGACAGTGGCGCTCACCATAGGCAAGGTGAGTTGACATTGGCGCTCACCATAGGCAAGGTGAGCTGATACTGGCGCTCACCATAGGCAAGGTGAGCTGACACTGGCGCTCACCATAGGCAAGGTGAACTGACACTGGCGCTCACCATAGGCAAGGTGAGCTGACATTGGCGCTCACCATAGGCAAGGTGAGCCGACACTGGTGCCAACCATAGGCAAGGTGAGCTGACACTGGCGCTCACCATAGGCGAGGTGAGCTGACACTGGCGCTCACCATAGGCAAGGTGAGCTGACACTGGCGCTCACCATAGGCAAGGTGAGCTGACACTGGCGCTCACCATAGGCAAGGTGAGTTGACATTGGCGCTCACCATAGGCAAGGTGAGCTGATACTGGCGCTCACCATAGGCAAGGTGAGCTGACACTGGCGCTCACCATAGGCAAGGTGAACTGACACTGGCGCTCACCATAGGCAAGGTGAGCCGGCACTGGCGCTCACCATAGTGTGGTCTAGGGGTAAGATGCTCGTCTCACAATCGAAAGGTTGTGGGTTCGAGTCTCACCTGTCGCTACTCTTCGCCCGCGACCAATCGGCGTGAGAGATTGGCGACGCTACATGACTCAACGGTCGACGTGTCGTAAAACCAATAACCAACCAGTTGGCCGTGGGCGGCCACAAACATCAAACTAGCCGGTCTCAGATCCTGGATTCTTGGATCAAAATTTGATCCTGCTCATCATTAGGCTATCAAGATGCCTGGGCCAGGTCTTCCAGGGATAATGCATACTGGAGGCGATGGTCTCCTGGCAGATGTGATGCCGGGCGGGGAGGGCCCGCGTGCTCACAGATTCAGCTGCATGGTTTTCCGGAAAATTGAAAGAACGTGTAGACCATTGTCGAATGATATCCGGTTTGAGCATCTGCTTAGTTTGTGTTATCAAATTGTTCGGAAAATACGAGGTCACTGACAGATATTAGACGATATCAGATGTTCGGGAAAGGCGAGGTCACTGACAGATATTGGATGACATCTGCTGCAGCTGGTGGCAAGGCGCAATATTTGACGGGTTTCTAAGGTTGTGGAGGGTATGGCTTGTTGTCCCAAATAAGCGATTCTTTCTACCTAACGAACATGACAAAATTCCCCCAACTCGGACACTGCCTCAAATATGCATAAATCGTACTTATGTCTTGCTTTGTTCAGAATGGTTATCACCAGATAGAAGGCATCAGCTTAAAAAAAATCACGGATGGAGATGTAAACATATAGCAATGCGATGTACAACATTTATCCATCAATCTACAGTTCCGAGTGTGATGGCCTCGCCTGACCATGCCCCGTACCACCGCCACATGGCAACTAGTTCCCAGTGTGTGACTTCGTCTGACCATGCCCGTACCACCGCCACATGGCAACTAGTTCCCAGTGTGTGACTTCGTCTGACCATGCCCGAACCACCGCCACATGGCAACTAGTTTCCAGTGCGTGGCCGATTTCGCCGATGTGCCTGTGTTGGTAGCTATGCAGATACAGTGAACATGCCACTGTCACAGTTCGCGTGACACGACGACATAATCACGTGGCCGGCAGTCGGCTGAGTGGCTTTTATTTGGTGGTGGCAGGATCGGCTCCTGCTAAGTTCCGTGACAAGCCTTTTTTTCTTGAGGAAGAATGCGCCTACTTTAAAGCTAATAGCTTGGCAAAAACTGCTGGAAATCAAAATGAACAGACCTGGCCTGATTCTGAGTGCAGATATCAGGACTTCAAACGCTGTAACAAAAAAAAAGTGATTAAGGTTCACAGGTGTGACGGTAGAGCTGGACCAGGCGGGACGGTGGGGCCGGACCAGGCCCGACCGGGTCGCTCAGATTAACCTCTCGTAGGGGACGAGTGGTCTAGGGGTAAGATGCTCGTCTCACAATCGAAAGGTTGTGGGTTCGAGACTCACCTGTCGCTACTCTTCGCCCGCGACCAATCGGCGTGAGAGATTGGCGACGCTACATGACTCAACGGTCGACGTGTCGTAAAACCAATGACCAACCATTAACCTCTGGTATACCCACGGCAGTAGACTCGCTCGGGCTTTGCCTCGCTCGTAATGGCAGTCAGCCATCTCCCATCATCAGCATTGTCCCCACAATTACTCATCATCATCGGCGACGATAAATGATGAGAACATTGGTGGCATGTAATGGCGAACCGCGGCGGCGACTGGCGACAACGCTGGCGATAATCAGCCGTGACATTGAACTGCATGCGCCGGCCGCCGGGTGACCAGTTGCCTGCGCTGCCGCCAGGTGCTGATCTCGATCCAGAGCCTGCTCACCGACCCGTACTGCATGATCTGCATGGAGCCGTCGATTGGCGCGCTCTGCCAGCGCAACTGGGCGCAGTTCGTGGAGCAGGCTCGCAGTTGGACGTGGCGGTACGCCATGCACGACGCGCTGATGCCGCCGCCGGCAGGCCGTGGCAGGACGGCCGCCGCCGACAGAGTCCGCGACAGGGAGGCGGTGCGGCCTATCACGTCCCCGACACACTGATGCTGCCGCCGCCGACAGAGTCCGCGACAGGGAGGCGACCCGGCCTATCACGTCCCCGACACACCGATGCTGCCGCCGCCGACAGAGTCCGCGACAGGGAGGCGACCCGGCCTGTCACGTCCCCGACACACCGATGCTGCCGCCGCCGACAGAGTCCGCGACAGGGAGGCGGTGCGGCCTATCACGTCCCCGACACACTGATGCTGCCGCCGCCGACAGAGTCCGCGACAGGGAGGCGGTGCGGCCTATCACGTCCCCGACACACTGATGCTGCCGCCGCCGACAGAGTCCGCGACAGGAGGCGACCCGGCCTATCACGTCCCCGACACACTGATGCTGCCGCCGCCGACAGAGTCCGCGACAGGGAGGCAGACAGAGAGCCTGTCACGTCCCCGACATGCCGATGCTGCCGCCGCCGACAGAGTCCGCGACAGGGAGGCGGTGCGGCCTATCACGTCCCCGACACACTGATGCTGCCGCCGCCGACAGAGTCCGCGACAGGGAGGCAGACAGAGAGCCTGTCACGTCCCCGACATGCCGATGCTGCCGCCGCCGACAGAGTCCGCGACAGGGAGGCGGTGCGGCCTATCACGTCCCCGACACACTGATGCTGCCGCCGCCGACAGAGTCCGCGACAGGGAGGCGACCCGGCCTATCACGTCCCCGACACACTGATGCTGCCGCCGCCGACAGAGTCCGCGACAGGGAGGCAGACAGGGAGCCTGTCACGTCCCCGACACACTGATGCTGCCGCCGCCGACAGAGTCCGCGACAGGGAGGCGACCCGGCCTGTCACGTCCCCGACACACTGATGCTGCCGCCGCCGACAGGGAGGCAGACAGGGAGCCTGTCACGTCCCCGACACACTGATGCTGCCGCCGCCGACAGAGTCCGCGGCAGGGAGGCAGACAGGGAGCCTGTCGCGTCCCCGTGAAAGGTGGCTGGTGAACGTGACGCGCCGAGTTTGTTGTCGGTCGGCCGGCGGGCGGTGTCGCTGTCCCGACAGACTAGTGGTGGTGCTCGACGTGACTATCGACTGAGTCGACCTCAGACCGCCACGGTAATCTCACAAGTCGGTCGACGTTCTGGGCACCGGTGACCTCGCGAACACGAGGAAACAGTGGTCACACCACCTGAGGTGCGGACTGCGGACAACCACCGAGTAGCCTGACCTGACCTGACCTGGCCGGTGGTCCGGTGACCGGTTTGTGGCCGGTCCATGTGTGGCTGAGTGATGTGACACTGAGGTCCGGCACAGTCACCCGTTTATCGCGGCCACGTGGTGCCGTAGCCAGCACTAGTTGTGTCGCGCTGATCGTCACCTCACCTGGCGTGCGTCTCAGGAATGTCAGCCGAGTCGGTGAATGAGGTATGCTGGAGAATGTTGAATACAGGTGGGCCATTCCACACAAAAAAATCGACCGGTAGAATGACAATTTGACGACCTGATGTTTTATATGTGAACGAAGATGAGCTTATATGGTTGTTTTGGGCTTCGAATCCAGCCGTAACAGTTCGAGCTCCATTAGAGCAACGATTTAGGATCATCAAGAAGTTTTGTGACGTCACCCAGCAAGGCTCAAAGTCAAAAAGTGATCAGTCTTATTAAGAGCCACAAGGGCCCATCCAGGTTAAGCCCATAAAGGGAAGATACCATAACCCTGGCAAAAAGGCCCTCTTCACCCCAACCAACACCACCTCCCTAATTCCAAAGAATACATCAACCAACGTCCCCCACACTCATCAACGTTTGTCTGACCTATTCAGCGCTATTCACTCTATTTCATGTAACATGTGACTTGAGTGCCCTACCAATAATTTTCAGACCCCATCCATACCTGCTTAAAGGGGCCTGTACAGTGCACACCTACTTAGCATAAATATCATCCCATCCATCACTACTTGACACGCGCACTGGAGGGGGGGCGAAATCCGCCCGCCCCTCCGGTTTTTCGTACATAACTGCAGATTTTGCCGGTCGATATACGCAATTTTCTGGGTACCTGCTTAGAAATGACCGGCGCGTCGTTTAAAGCAAGAAAAATGGAAATCTGCCGAACAAAATTTCAAGTTAGGGGCAGTTAAAGTTAAAAACAATTCTAGCGCCAGACCACAAAAATCGGCGCTGATGCGCTTCCCGTATATTCGCAAAAGGGAAGTGTTCTTGGCAACACTAGCAACTTTTTTTTTAATGTATATTGATATGCTATATAGTTTCAAGGTCATGTTAGGTCACCGTGGTCAAGCCAGGTCAAGTTCATGACAGGGTAATGGAACCAAACTTGATCAACTGGAATGTTGTCATAAATGCACTACTGTTTGTGTAGAGAAGTTTTGCTGCCCAGAGCTTATCAGACATTTTTCCTTTCCCAGATGTCTAATAGTCAAACTTCCTTGGCACGTAGATACCTAGTCAGGACCTCGACGTTTGGCGATATTAAAGACCCCGGGAGTATTAATTCAATAGCTCTGAGCTTCCATCTCAGAGCTCTGATTCGACCATCTTGACAGGCACCTCAAATCCAGCAATTTTATATCGTGCAATTACTCAACAGTCAAACGGCCACAATGCTTCAGATTTTAATGGTGCAGCGTGATATACGAGTTATTACTGTAGCTTCATCTTGATACAGACAGGTACAACTGCTTCACACACGATTCAAACGGCCATCCCACATCTTCATACATCTCGACAGTCACATCTTCATATAACATCTCTGTCTCTCATCTCATGTTCCAAGTTCAGATATTCCAAGAGGCAGCAGTGGCAACAGATATTTCAACTTACATACTGACCGGTCTTCATACGTGCTACAACTTTCACCTCGTAAGCTTACATCTCAGCAGTCACACAGCGGCTCTAGTCAGAGCCCTCAGACGTACCTTAGTACCGTAGTGTAGGGCTGGCGGCGGCCAGCCGCCCGCCTTCGGCGACCGCTCGGTCGCGCGTCTCCGTGGCAAGTGTTGGCGGAGCCCTCGTCTCCGCCGCGAGGTAAAACCCAGCCCGCGACACGTCATGATCACGCGACTTCGGAACAATACCGTTCTCAATGCACCCTGCACCAGCTCGGCGGGTCGCGCTGTCTCTATCTCAGAGACAGACTACGTCAGCTCAGAGTCGCTCTGAATCTCAGTCCCTCTGTGGGAATCACTGCTGACTGCGTCGTGGCAGCCTCGCGCCGGTCCGGCGTCGGACACCAGAGCTGCTGCCTCAGCACATACTTCCAAACAATGCCGACACGGCGGCTCCGCGCTGTTCACAGACAGCCGGCAGATCGGGGCGCTGCAGCCCAATTGACATTTCACATGTCAGACACATGGACATTCATCCAGCAGTCAACTATTATTATATGTCACCATTACATTCATAATCCTTACACACATCCAAGACACACCGGTCATATCACAGTCATACCACTCATGTACTTATACCCATGCCATTTGTCATCTATACACCTTTCATCTTTCAGTCATGTACACACACACACGCACACACCTGCCCATTGGGTTCCCAGAATAGACTTGCTTACATACATCACCCAAGACAACCACATTCACATCACTGGCATTCACATTCACATCACCCCAGACATTCATATTCACATCACCCACTGGCATTCATATTCACATCACTGGCATTCGCACTCCTTCGCATCACCCAGGCATTTCATCCTCTCAGACAGCGGCGGCCGTGTATCGAGGTCACGCGGCGGTGGTAGGGTGTCGGCCGGAAAGGGGAGGGAAACAGGGTAAGGTCCACTGCTCGGCCTCGACTGCAGCGGTGGCTTGCCTACGTAAGCAGCCAGACAGGCTGGCGCCGGGTACCTGCCGGAAGCTGTCGCGACATGAATTTAAAGGAGGGGACTAAATTTCTTAAATCAAGTGTCCCGAAAACCAACTCTGTTATATTTGTAATTTGTACTGTTTGTCATTGCGTTTCCATACTTTATTCATGTACTTCACTCCTTTCTTCGCGAAGCCGATTGCGCCGAGCTGCCCGACAGAGCAGTCGGGCGGGCGGCCCGGTTCCGGTAACTGGAACAGGTAACTGACCTGATAAAGTGCTGCTATATAGGTGACCTGAGGTCAAATGTCGGGTCTAGCATCTGCATTGCATCATAAGTAATGTCCAAAACATCATTGATGCCAATTTTGGAGCATTTAAACACAATCACAGCGATCCATAACAATGGCAAGCCAAGCCACGCAAAACCTTCAAAGAGCACCACCGAATATGTGGGGTGTCATTCATATCCATATGAGCACGGGTATGTCTGAGGGGTAATACTTGATGAGAAGCATTCTGCCGTATATATTGCATGGTGATCATGTACCGGGTGGGGGCCATTTTGTGTCCGCTAATGATGTCGCCTGTGGTGATACCACCTTCAAATAGCACCACGGAGCATGTGAGGTGTCATTCATATCCATGTGGGCATGGGTATAATGTCTGAGGGGTAATACTTGATCAGAAGCATTCAGATGTATATAATACATGATCATATACCGGGTGGTGGCCATTTTGTGTCCGCTAATGACGTCACCTGTGGTGATACCACCTTCAAATAGCACCACCGAGTATGCGGGGTGTCATTCATATCGACATGGGCACGGGTGTGTCTGAGGGGTAATACTTGATCAGAAGCATTCTTCGCTATATAATGCATGGTGACCACCTACCGAGTGAACCAGGGCCATGTGTGTCCGCTAATGACGTCGCCTGTGATGATACCACCTTCAAGGACCACCACCGAGTATGTGGGGTGTCATTCATATCCGTGCGGGCACGGGTATGCCTGAGGGGTAATACTTGATCTGAAGCATTCTACCGTATACAATGCATAGTGATCATATACCGGGTGGGGGCAATTTTGTGTCCGCTAATGACGTCGCCTGTGATGTTACCACCTTCAAAGAGCACCACGGAGCATGTGAGGTGTCATTCATATTCATGTGCGCACGGGTATGCCTGAGTGGTAATACTTGATCAGAAGCATTCTGCCGTATATAATGCATGGTGATCGTATACCGTGTGGGGGCAATTTTGTGTCCGCTAATGATGTCGCCTGTGATGATACCACCTTCAAAGACACCGCGGAGTAGGTGGGGTGTCATTCATATCCACGTGGGTGCGGGTATGTCTGAGGGTAATACTTTATCAAAAGCATTCTGTCGTATATAATGCATGTTGGCCATCTACCGAGTGAACCAGGGTCATGTATGTCTGCTAGTGACGTCTCCTGTGATGAAACTACCTGTACCCTAGAGACAAATCCATGATTACGTCCCTGAATTGGCACCTCCGCAATCGCATCCCGCAGACACATACCTGGGGACGCCTTTGAATTGCTACCTGAGGCACACCCTCGGCGCGAAAATCCGCTGGTGACGCCTCTGAATTGGCACCCCCCACAACCGGAGCCTATAAGTGAAGCGATGTCGTGGTGATCGATACTTGGTGACGCCCATGAATTGGTTTTTTTTTCACGACTGCCCCCCCTCACCCTCCCAGAATGAAATTTCCGTCGTCCTGTCCTGAAGTCTATCTGAAGCACCAGCCCGGATGGAAAATTATTGGTAGACTCCCTGAAGTGGCATCTGAATCTCCAGCCCTTCGAGAGAACGTCCTGGTGACGCCCGTGAAATGACATCTGCACACATCCCCCAGCAGGAAATTCCTTGTGCTGTCTCGTTACATTTGAGTGACGTCATCATCAGATGACTGGAAGTCAGCTGACTGTGACTATGTTGATATGCATTGTTGATATATGCATTGTTGATATAAGGAAAGTGTGAGGGGTAATACTTGAAGATTACCAGGAAGTTCTTGGTTATCAAGCATCAGAAGTTTATGTTAGGTTTTTTACTTAGCAATTTTGAATTGTTCTTCATTGTACACCTATATCCCCACCAAAACCATATGTTCAGCCCCATGCTTTTCCAATATTTTGTTGGAGAAACAGTGAATAACATCAACATGTTGATGTGTCTGCATTGTTAAACAGTTTTTTCTGGTGTTTTTGAATACCATGAAATTGAAATTGATGTTTTGTTGGTGAAGTCATAAAGTCATAAAGTGTTGAGGCCTAATAAGAGCCACAGGGGCCCATCTGGGTTAAGCCTATCTGGAAAAGGTACTAGAAATGTACATACTCTGGTAATCTTTACCTTTCGGCCAACATATACTGCCAAGGTTAGTGATTTATAAAGAGGTGTACAGTGACGTCACAGGAGTCAAGGAAGTGACGTCACAGGAGTCGGGTGTCGATGACGGTTACGAACATAACCTAACCTAACCTAACCTAACCTAACCCAACCTAACATAACCCAACCCAACCTAACCTAAGCTAACCTAACCTAGCACATCGACACCCAACTCCTGTGACGTCACTTCCCTGACTCCTGTGACGTCACTGTACACCTCTTTACAAATCACTAACCTTGGCAGTATGTGTCGGCCAAAAGGTAAAGAAAGCCCATACTCTCACCCCAATCAATCCCTTATCTCAAGTTCCTAGGAAGCTATATATTGCAGCCTATCGAGCACCAATTCACTTGCTATTGCATAACACACTCCCATTGTGCTACCATAGACAATCTCATCAGTATCACATCCAGAAGGAAGGTGCTGAATCCACTGCTAGGTACACCCTATATATAGTTATAGAGCATTTAGACTTAATAAGAGACTCACTTCCTATTGCATAACACACTCAACAATTACAAACTCGTCCCATCATACCATTGTGCTACCATAGGCAATCTCATCAGTATCACATCCCGAAGGAAGGCGCTGAATCCACTGCTGGGTGCACCCTATATAAAGTTATAAAGCGTTTATACTTAAGAGACCCAAGGGCCCATCCAGTTAAGTCTGTAAATGGAAGATAATATAAGCCTGGTAAAAAGACCCTCCCCAACCATCCCACATCCTGAAGAACCAGTCCTCCAATATCCCACACACCTATCAATGCCTATCTACCCTAGCTTTCCAGCCCTATTCCCCTGATCTCTGTTAACACATGTGGATTGAATGCCTGATCAATAAGTTTCAAACTGCATCCATGCCTGCTTAAAGGGGTATGTGCTGTGCACATTTACTTAACATAAATCTCACCCCATCCATCACAAATTAGAAATAAAAAACAACATTTTCCTGTCTAAAAATGTATCCACCCTACTTTTAAATACATTCAATGAGGAACTCCCCACAACATCAGCAGGCAGCCCATTCCACTGATCAACAACCCTTCGACTGAAGACCTGTTGTCGCTTAACTGTCCTACACCTCAACTTGTCTAACCTGAATTGATGACCCCTATGTGATACTCAAACTGAAGAGCACCATTTAAATTGACCTGATCTAGTCCTTTAACAATTTTGTACATTTAAATCATGTTCCCCCCTTAATCTACTATACTTGAGTGAGTACATATCTAATGCCACAAGCCTTTCTCCATATTCTGAGTTACCTATTCCACTGATGAGTCTAGTTGCTTTGCACTGCACTCTCTCTAACTTGTCTATATCTTTTTCTAGGTAGGGGCTCCAAGCCTGTACAGAATATTCCAAGTGGGGTTGCACATATGCTAAGTACAGTTTTTTCATGACTTCCTTGCTCTTATACATCACACTTCTATTAATGAGTCCCAGCATTCTGAGTGCGCTGTTCCTAGCTGAGCTACATTGCTTTTCTGCTTTAAGGTCTTTTGAAACCAACACACCTAAGTCCCTTTCCTCTTCAATAACATCCAGTTCCCTCCCTCCCATTGTATATCTGAAAGTCTCACCTCCAGACCCCAGATGCATTACCTTACACTTGTCATAGTTGAAAGACATCTGCCATTGATCAGCCCACTTTTTTAGGTCCTCCAAGTCTAGTTGAATATTTCCAGATTGATCACAACTGTTTGCCACTCCTACCAGCTTGATGTCATCCACAAATTTGAACACCATTCCTCAGCCCTACCTCAATGTTATTCACAAAGATGATAAAGAGAAGTGGCCCTAGAACAGAGCCCTGTGGGACTCCACTCAGAACATCCTTCCAATCAGATTTACATCCATTTAGCATTACCCTTTGTTTCCTTTCCCCTTAACCATGCTTCAATCCAACCTATAACTTTTCCAACAATCCCATGTTGCTGTAGTTAATGAATTAGCCTCCCATGTGGAACTTTGTCAAAAGCCTTGCTAAAGTCAAAGCACACAATATCTATCCTGCTTTGATTGTCTACTTCTTTAGTAACATACTCCATGAACTCCAAAAGGTTAGTTAAACAAGACCTTCAAGATCGAAATCCATGTTGAGTATCCCTTAAAAGATTGTGCCTATCAAGATGAATCTGAACATTCTGTTTAACCAGATTTTCTAGTACCTTGCAAACTATTGAGGTCAAACTGATTGTCCTGTAGTTCCCTACACACTTCATACTTCCCTTTTTGAAAATCGGTGCTACATTTGCATTTCTCCAATCTTCAGGCACTTCAGAATATTCCATAGACAGCCCAAAAATTATACCTAGGGGAACTGCTAAAGCTTTAGCACACTACTAAAACCCTAGCATATATATCATCTGGTCCAGAAGCTTTATTATATTTCATATTCTGCAACAGCTTTTCTACAGCTTCTGTAGTTATTGTAAGATACTCCAACCTATCACCTGTCATGGCATACAATTCAGTTGTTTGTATTCTTACCAGAATTATCTTTAGGAAAGACTGATGAAAATTGCTTGCTTAGGGATTCCACAATATCACAATCATCAACCATTAATTCCCCATCTACCTCCAGTGGTCCTACACTACACTTTTTAGCCTTAAATTTGTAGAAACTAAAGAATCTCTTTGCATTACCTGCTGAACATTCCTGAGCTAATTTGATTTAAGCCAGTCTTTTAGATGGCCTAACACACCTAACTTTATTTCTAGCTATTTTATAAGATTTGAGGTTTACCTCAGAGTAAGCATATTTTAGTTTCTTGAATGCCTGTTTCTTTAACTCCAATGAATGCTTTACTTCCCCGGTCAGCCATGACGGGTGCTTAACCCTGGTTAATCTAATTCGCCTATTGGGAATGAATCTATCCTGACCTTGAAATAGTTTATATTTTATCATTCTCCACATTTCATAAGCATCTAAGCCTTTCAATAAGTCCTCCCAATTAATTTAATTCAGGAAGATCCTGAACTCATTGTAATTCCCTTTAGCAAAATTTGGAATCAATGTCTTATTGGTTCCTATATTTCCAACATACAATGAGAAGCGTATAATGTTGTGATCACTATTGCCCAAGGTCTCTCCTATGTTCACATTTTGTACACCAATTTTCCTCATTAGTAAGCACAAGATCTAATATTTCATTTTCCCTTGTAGGTTCATGTATCATTTGAAAGAATAAATTTTCCTCAAAACAATCCATGAAACTTCTTCCTGATTTGTTTAGACCTATTGTTTTGCTTCCCAATCCTGTTATGTTGAAATCCCCCAACAAAACAGTTCTCTCCTGTGCTCTCCTACTTATTTCTTCCTGCATCAATCTGTCCATGTTTTCATTCTGGTCTGGAGGTCTATAGAATGCCCCAAACCAAAATTTTGTTCCATTCTTCAGAACTATATCTAACCACAAGGATTCTACTCCTTCAGAGTAGAATATACTTGTACTTCAGTATACTTCAGAGTACACTATCCTCTATGGAATGACATTTCATTACTTGTCTGACATACAAGAGTATACCTCCTCCTATCCTTGTCTTCCTTTGCCAGGCATGCATGTTGTAGCCTGTCAATTCAAATTCTTGCAAGTTGTCTCCAAAAATGCTTTCATTAACCCATGCCTCTGTTATGCATACCAAATCTAGCTTTTCAGACAACATATATGCATGTAGTTCCCCAATTTTATTCCTAACACTTCTGGCATTGACATAAAAACATGATAAACTATTCCTTCCCTTGCTTGCAAGACTTCTCTCTTTATCAGCTACATCCCCCCCCATGACCTGCCTAGTTTTCCTGTTTCCTATTGAGAGCCTCCTCATACCTATTGCTGAGCAATTCAACTCCTCTCTTGCTCAAATGTAACCCATCCAATGCAAACATTTCAGTCCTCCCCCAGAAATCCCCCCACAAATCCAAGAACCCCACCCCAAGTTCCTTGCAAATATTGGCCACCCTGGTATTCAGCCCAATGGCCCTCGAGTACCACTCTATACTTGTGTTTCCATAGGGAGGATGGATGTTACTGTTCCTCGTTTCCTACTTCCTGCTAACCTACCTATCAAAGCCCTATACTCTTTTATTGTTTCCTCTGTTTTTGCTTTTCCTACATCATTTACACCAACCTGCACAATTACTATTGTGCTCTCTCCACTACCCTTCATTACTCCTTCTATCCTATCACCAACATCCTTCACCTGGGCCCCTGGGAAGCAAACACGAGTCCGTTTGTTGGGGTTCCTACTACAAAAAGCACGATCCATGTACTTCACTCTCAAGTCCCCTATAACTAAAACCTCCCCCTCTCTATCATCAACTACCTGGTCATTCCTACCTTCCTCCCTTGCAGCATTACTATCTCTCTCTTGCAATACCTCAAACCGATTATTAAGTTCAATGCCTTTGTCAATTTTCCTTAAAGCTAGTCTTGTACTCTGGTGTCTAGCTACTTTCCACTCTCTACTATCATGGACCATACTATCTCCACCCCTATCACTCCTAGACTCCCCTATCACCTGGCTTGCCTGGCTGACATTTCCTATGATGGGCCCTGCCACCAAACACTTCAGGCGCTCCACCTCCCTTGCTAACATGTCTACTTTCTTACTCAAGTCCCCAATGACTACCATACACTTACACTTCCCACAGTCACCTTGTATTTTGTTTTGCCACTGTTATTACTAAGTCTAGTTAAGGTAAACTTTTACTAACCCAGTTGCAAAGCTAGCTAGCAACTTATGTAGCCAAGCATTGAAGAGCTATCTAGTTTATTGTACTTTAACTCCTGATCTAGTAACACTCCCACTGAATAAACAACAAAATATATCCCTGGTTACACAAACTAAACTAAGCAAAGAACTGACTATTTCTTTGGTGGTGATTGGTGAACTGACTATTTCTTGAGATATAAGTACTTTAACTTTATGTCTTGAAAATTTGTCATTTTTCAATGAAAAGAATATGAAATTCGTTCCAATCATATCAAAATATATTACTATCATCAACTGAAGGGTAAGCATGAGCACCAAAAACAAGTGGTTGCATCTTCAGAATCACGATGAACATGGTATTCCCCCCCCAAATAAAAATGTCCCAAAACACCTTACAGCACATTTTGTTAGCTTTAGCATAGCATACCTAGCTTAGCGTAGCATAACATATTTACCCAAATGTCTCCATTTTCATTGATAATTCTTAATTTTCAGCTTGCAAGCAAATTAATCCCAAAAGAGGGTGGTTTGAGAAAGGTAATCGGTATATAGTGTACAATAATGTAAAAATTAAAAGAAAGGTCTAACCTGTCCTATGCTAATTTAATCCAGCCTTACCTCTTTCAATTTTCCCCCAAAATATGGAGAAAATGTTTATTGAAGGACATTAACATGTTTCATAACATAATGTGATCACCCATTTGCATTGCAAATTCTTATTTTTTGGCTGGCACGTCAATTAGTACCAAGAGTGGGTGGGTTGAGTGAGGTAATCAATAGTATATAATAATGTAAAATTTAACAATATCATATTTAATTGCTATCCTTATATTTTAGCACTTGATCTGTACCAAATCATAACCAGTCCTTTCTTTGTATTTACATATTGATTGTGTATTTAATTTGCAATGCACTATATTTACGCTGGCCGTAACCAGCGCACTATGGGTCCGTACTACCGACTGTAACGACAGCACGCACGGTCTGTACCACCGTACGAAGCGAGCGTACGTATGAACGGTCTCTACCTCCGTTCGGCAACGGAACGTGCATACTTTCTGTACGTACCGGCGGTGCCAGCTGGGGTGGAGTCGAGGCCGATTGTGACCTTATTTGACCCCGAAGACATTGACCTGGGATCATGAAGTGTGTGCTGCAGCGAGTTCACTACAGCCGTAATTCCTCCAAATTGTGTGCTTCTAGTTTCAGATCTTAGGGGGCCGGAACCCCCTACCTGGTGAGGGGATCTTCTGCACTTCCTACGATAGCATTGCTTGACTCAAAATGTAACTGAATGTGGTGCATACGGAACCGGGCTGTTGAAATTAGCAACTGGATATGGATGCAATGTTTCATGGGGTCACAAACCCTCGCTGTGAGGTAAGTGTATGACCACTTTGGTTTGAAGATACCAAAAGTTGAATGCCGGCAGAAAGTGAGAGGTCTTACCGCAGGGCAGCTGCAACTTTTGCTGCAAGGGCAGCATGAAGCTATCATGGAATCATCTCAGTGGCTCCAGTTCATCAGAATCCCTTCAATTGTTTCTGGGACAGGAGTGGATAGAAGGGGCACTGGGGACATGTGTCCCCAGTGTTCCCTCAGGTTTTCGGCCAGAGTTGCACATTGAAAGAAGTCTGACCTTCAGTGTGCCCGAATTCCCCCTCAATTTTTTTTTAGCTAGAAGCACCCCTCCAGAGACAAAGTTCCATGATGACAATTACAGATGGTCTGATTGGACATTCATTGCATGAGTAAACTTTACTTGAGTATTTCCCCTACTTATTTTCATGGACAAATATTATTACATCAAGCAACTCATATGATAGTGTAAAGTAATATAAAGTGCAACACTAACCAACGGCCCTGACCGGTAATGACTGTGTGATCGGAATAAAGGCAAGAACAAGATCAAAAGACACCGAGATTCGAATCCGCCACCACCCGTGCGGAAATC
The DNA here is from genome assembly GCA_034440615.1 of Ashinkailepas kermadecensis. Classification (NCBI taxonomy): domain Eukaryota; kingdom Metazoa; phylum Arthropoda; class Thecostraca; family Neolepadidae; genus Ashinkailepas; species Ashinkailepas kermadecensis. The sequence goes on along the minus strand of JAOTOM010001657.1, from coordinate 19,218 downwards.
GAACGCCTTAACAAACTTCGCCAATCCCCGATGCGGAGCGAGCCGAATATGCAATGTAGAGCATGCCAACTGATATCTTTATTTCCTCGACGATCTCCGACGAAGTGGGGTATGCTCTTTACACACCACCCTATATTTAATGGTGATGCATGTGCTAACACTATATTTTGTGCTACTCGGATGGTAGCTAACACTCCTTTTATTTGCAGGATTCACCATAACTTATGATGGCATCATCTGGGTTTAGTGGATTTCTCCAGCTGACAGATTTGGATGACTTTATTGCACCTTCTCAAGAATGTATTAAGCCGGTTAAGGTGGAGAAGACAAATGGAAAATCTGGGAAAATCAAGATCGAGGAAGACGGATCCTACCATCAGGTAGTTACATATTAATGCTAAAGTACATCTGTCCTTAGCACATATTCATTCTTCAGTCAGTCTGTAATTGGATTTGGGACAACTTAGTCATTAAAACAATCAGCTTGTAATAGCAAGGTTGTGTGTTCTCATGTGTTTGTATCCCTCATCAGGGGGATTTGGGGTGGGGTAGCCAAGTGGTTATAATTTTTAGCTCTGGATACAAGGACCCCAGGCTCAAAACTCATACCATTTAGAACACTTATATTGCAGCCCACTGGCAAAACAGTATGGGCAGTGCCATTAGCAGTGATCATGAACAAAGTAGGGTGGTGAACCACCCAATAAACAAACAAAACAACAATCAGCTGGATTACCAAGGCCAGATGCTGCTAATGAAGGTCTTTAGGGCAATAACAAGACACAATGAGCAGGTCTTGCTGCAGAAAGACTTAGACAAGCTTGCGAAGTGGTCCAAAAAATGGCAAATGAAATTTAATTTTGCTAAGTGCAAAATCATGCATGTAGGTAGGCAGCATATGAAGGCACCATACTTGATGGGTGGCCAAGTACTATCTGTGACTCAGCAGGAGAAGGACTTAGGTGTTATTTTTAACACAAAATTGGGGGCATCAGAATAGACCAAAGAAGCCAGGAAGAAGGCACTAAGAATGCTTGGGGCAATAAATAGGGATGTATCATACAAAAGTGAGGAAGTCATCAGGAAGCTTTACTGTGCATATGTCAGGCCACATTTGGAATACTGTGTCCAAGCATGGTCCCCTAGTTATGAAAAAGATTGTTGGCTTTTAGAGAGAGTACAAAAGAGGGCAACAAAAATGGTTAATGGTATAAGCAACCTGGCATATTAGGGAAGATTGAAGAAATTTAATATGTTTTCACTTAGATATAGAAAGCTGAGAGGAGATCTCATTGAGGTCTTTAAATTTGTTCATGGTCAGGAACAGGGATATCTCAGGGAAATGTTTGAATTTAACAAGAAATGATGCAATTAGAGGTCATCAATTCAAAATTAAAGTTAATCACAACAGGACAAGGTTAAGACAGTCTTTCTTCACCAAGAGGGTAGTAGAACATTGGAACCAGCTGCCAGAAACCATTGTCAGTAGTGGCACACTGAACATCTTTAAAAACAGCATAGACACTTATTATAAGAAGAGGGGGCTTGCTTTTCGGTATTCCAGGGAGTGCTGATGGACGGATTTGGTGGGCAACTGGTTCAGTGTCCAGAGTGCAACCAAGAAGGGCCCTTGTGGCTTATAGTTGTACTGATATTTTATGTATTTATGCCTATGTCTAATCAGCATGATATTCATGCTGTCATGCTCATAAAGTGTGTTGAAATGTGCACAATGCTGCAATCGACTGCTCTTCCGGTTGTCATCAGCTGTTTTGACCTGAGAAGACCATCCATCAGTTGATCAGCATCTCTGCTGAGCTGTGCATCTTGGAACATTTTGGCACTGGTGGGGTTGGAACCCAGTGTCCTGAAATTGTTTTTCTTTTGTATAGTGGAGGGGGAGGATGGGATGTCAAAAAAGCCAACCAATGTGTAAAAGGAAGTGCATGCTTATATGGGTAATGTCTATTGATCAGCTACTTTGTATGACCTTTGTTGATTGTACGATGATGGTGATGGTGGTGATGATAGTGAGCCAGTTGTATCTGCTGCTTTAACAGTGGGCAGTGTTGCTGCCAGAAACCATGCATGCTTTTAAAGATGCAAATATCATCCATGGCAATGTTTTGATAGTCCAAATTTTATGTAGAGACTCATACATAATGACCATTCTTTTGACATCATTTTTCCTTTGGCATCATTAACTACCACTTCTGCTTCTTTATTGCAGATTATGAATGACATTTAGATCTTTAGAAGCATTTATGGTTTCTTGCTACAGCACTGCTGACTATTAAGGGCAGCAGGTGCACTACTGACATCATCATCATCAAGCAATCAACAAAGGTCATAAAAAGCACTCAATAAGCATTATCCATATGCATTTGCACATATTTCTGACATAAGCTGACCTTTTGGACAACATTCCCTCCCACCTCCATTCTACTTGAAATAAATGTCAATGGGGACGAGTGGTCTAGGGGTGAGATGCTCGTCTCACAATCGAAAGGTTGTGGGTTCGAGTCTCACCTGTCGCTACTCTTCGCCCGCGACCAATAGGCGTGAGATATTGGCGACGCTACATGACTCAACGGTCGACGTGTCGTAAAACCAATAACCAACCAAATAAATTTCAAAATACTGTCATGGCATGTAGCAAGAAACAAAAATCGCATTGAATGATGCCAAAATGAAAGTGGTGCGAAAACAACATTTGCATTGGGTGTGTCTCCACTCACATTTCAGGATTTCAGAACACTATTGGACCCCTAGTCTCTGGATCAGGTCACTGTTGGAACCCTGGTCTCTGGATCAGGGCACTGTTGAAACCCTAGTATGTGGATCAGCAAACCGGTGTATTTCCAATTGCGCTCCTCGGGAAGAGTAACGTCCCCTAGGTGGTAGTGGTTGACGATGAAACGTGTATTTGTGTCGTTATTTTCAGGATGTAGAATTATGATGTGTCTTTGCCAATGATATCACGGTATTCCGATACTACTCTGCAAGCAAACCGTGTCAGTTGATATGCTAGTGCACTTAGGAATAGTGGTTCTGCAAAATGCATAGCCCGTGGCAATGTGATTATCGAAAGGCCATACTTATTCATTTAGTGTGTTTTTAAGGTTTGGGATGTACCAAGGACTATCAGGTTTAAATGGGAGAGAAAATATGAAATACAAAGCATTGCTGTGAAACAGTTGCATTTCACTGGTACACAATAAGAAGAATATTCAAACTTTGGCCATATAGTGTGGCATTTCAAAGAACTAGGTTTGGGGACGAAAAAGGTGCTTGTAGTCTCACCTATCGTGATAATTTCGGCGTGAAAACGAAGTGCTGAGTGTCAGCATTTAGTCAGCACTCATCGTAAATGCAAATGCATGCAACTAAACTTGAATGACATAAATGTGGTAGTAAATCAACTCCTGGCGGCGTTGTTTCCATGCGACGGCCGCAGACGATGAGGGTTCCGGCCACCGGTAGGCCGGTGGCTTCTATATTGGTGTGTGTGTGTCAGACTTGTGCTCGACTCAATTTTTTTGAGTCGACTCACATTTGACTCATAGATCTTGAGATCCGATTCAACTCATGATTCAGAGCAGGTCAAAATTATTTGATTCGACTCAATTCAGACTCAGAGCTCACAAAGCATGATTCGACTCACGACTCAAACATAAATTTGAATCGATTCAGATCGGACTCAGTGGTATCAGACTCAGTGGTATCAGACTCATGAGCCATATGATTCAGTGTGCACTGCCCACACATTATTTATATATATATATATATATATATATATATATATATATATAATATGAGGTGAAAACAAAGTTATAGCAAAAGTAATTTATTTCACAGATGTTTTGATGTCAACACATCTTCATCTGTGTCTAATTAAAGAAGGGAATTAATATTTATTTAGACACCAACGAAGATGCTCTAACATCGAAACATCTGTTGTATATGTTATTTTTGCTATAGCTTTGTTTTCACCTCACATTATTTATCGTTCGTCATGAACTGTAATGGTTGGTATGTATGCATATATATATATATATATATATATATATATATATATATATATATATATATATATATATATACAGATAAATGCATGTGCATAAAGTAATTGACTCAAAAAACATTAACGAGATGAATGGTTGTCAATGCATATGCAAAGAAATGAGTGCATAATACTTCAATTCACATCAGCATGATGCATAACCTGAATCATATATACCTGACACACATCACCTAACTTCAACATAGCACCCAGGTCCTGCACTACAATAGGTATCCGCACATAATACAATTTGGTTGGTTTGTTACCTTGGGTTTTTGGGTTTTCTAGTAAAGGTACCTTGGGTTTGTTATTTGGCACACGTGCGTCTGATACGATATCAGACGCGCGTGTGACAAATAACAAACCAACGCAATTTTATTCAGTGCAGATGCCCATTGCAGTGCGGGACCGTTTCGGTTCCATATTCTTTTTCACAATTACAGCCCATTTCTGTGTTGTGCTCCTGGCACTAGGATTGACTCATGCATGATACTGATTGTGAATACCAAGCTTAACATTAATAATTATTTGTAGTTACTGTCATTGGTTTTTGATAAATAACTTCAGTACCCCTCATTATTTACTCACTGGCAGATGACAAGTTCACAATTGTATTGCTAAGCATGAATAATTATGCTGTGTTTTTACTCCCTACTGTGTGTCATGAAATAATATTCACACAGATACATGCTTTATATCATTTGTTCATGACTTGCATTTGAGTCACAAGACTCAAAGGACTCATTGTGATTTAAATGATTGACTCATGATTCAACTCATTTATTTTTTAGAAAGATGTGATTCAACTCACGACTCAAGATATATTTTGGGAAAAGAATCGATTCAACTCGCGACTCATCCAAAAACGATTGATTCATGAGTCGAGTCTCGATTCAACTCGAGTCGAGCACAAGTCCGGTGTGTGTGTGTGTGTGTGTGTACAGTGCGTGCCGGCTCGCTGACGCGCCGTGCGGCGACCGACAGGTGCTGGCCGACGGCGGGTCGCGGCCGCTCCAGAAGGCGGCCATAACGCTCAGCGACTGCCTGGCCTGCAGCGGCTGCGTCACCTCGGCCGAGACGGTGCTGATCGAGCAGCAGAGCGAGCGGCAGCTGGCGCACGTGCTGCGCCAGAACGCAGCGGCGCCGGCCGCCGCGCGCCTGCTGGTGGTGGCGTCGGTGGCGCCGCAGACGGTGGCCTCGCTGGCGGCCGCGCACGGCCTGGAGGCGGCCGCCGCCGCCGCCCGCCTGGCCGGCTTCCTGCGCCGGCTCGGCGTGCACCACGTGTTCGACGTCGGTCTGGCGCGCGCGCTCAGCCTCGCCGAGGCCGAGGACGAGTTCGTGGCGCGCTGGGAAGCACGCTCGGCGGCCGACACGGCCGACACGCCGCCGCTGCTGCTGCCGCTGCCGCTGCTCGCCTCCAGCTGTCCGGGCTTCGTGTGCTACGCCGAGAAGACGCACGGCCGCCTGCTACTGCCGCACATCAGCCGAGTCCGCTCGCCGCAGCAGGTGGCCGGCGCGCTGCTGAAGCGGCGCTGGGCGGCGCGGCGCGGCGTGCCGCCCGCCGGCGTCTACCACGTCGCGCTGATGCCGTGCTTCGACAAGAAGCTGGAGGCGGCGCGCGCCGACTTCGCCGCCGCCGGCGTGCGCGACGTCGACTGCGTGGTGACGCCGGTGGAGCTGGAGCGGCTGCTGGCCGACGAGGGCGCGCGGCTGGCCGACGAGCCGCCGGCCGAGCTGGACCGACTGATGGACGCGCCGGCGCTGCTCGTGCACGCCGGCTCCAGCAGCGGCGGCTACGCCGAGCACGTGCTGCGTGCGGCCGCGCGCCGCCTGTTCGACGTGGCCGTCGGTCCGGTGGTGTGGCGGCCGGTGCGCAACGCCGACCTGCTCGAGGCGGACGTCGCCGTCGACGGCGTCGTGCGGCTGCGCTTCGCCGTCGCCAACGGCTTCCGCAACGTGCAGAACCTGGTGCAGAAGCTGAAGCGCGGCCGCTGTCCGTACCACTACGTGGAGGTGATGGCGTGCCCGGCCGGCTGCGTGAACGGCGGCGCGCAGGTCCGGCCGCCGCCCGAGCTGGACGCTCGCGCTCACGTGGCGGAGGTGCGCCGGCTGTACGCCCAGCTGCCCGCCGACGAGGCCGACGCGAGCGACGCGGTGCGGCGGGCCAGACAGGCCGTCGATCGGCACATGCTCTACACCGAGTACCACGCGATAGAAAGCGATACGGGCGCCCTGAACATCAAGTGGTAGAACGTTCGAGCCGGATTGCGTGAGTGAATGTGCCTAGGCAATACCCATGTATGTAGGTATGTGTTAAAAGTTCATTGAGTAATCTAGATACAAGGTGCAATGGCATAGGATGGTATATTCACAGGACGGCTGCATCTTTCCTGTGAATATGTCGCCAAGTGATATATATATATTTTTGTTTTTTATTCGTCTGCAATGCAAAGTAATTATTGCGACTCGTTTGGCGTCTACGTATCGGAACTTCATCAACGCATATTGAAAATACATTGAAATAAATGATGCAAGTGGAAAAGGGAACATAGTTCAAGAAGGTAATTTTCACACTCCACGACGAAATTATTTCAGTTGCAAGGAACGGGGTTCGATTCCCCGCGATGCCCGCCCTTCCTGCCAGGGTGAGAGGCAGGCGACGCCATATGGCCTCAGCTGCTGACTGCGTCGTAAAGCCACTATCCAATCCAGTTACAAGGATGTGCCCTCTGTGCAACGATAAAAAAATGAGACGCGGTGCCTTCGAGTCGGGACCATGCAGCGTGAATGTGGTCAGTTCTGTTCTGTTATGTGTCCTTTGCGTTTGTAGGCGACACCAGTCCAACTCCCGGCAGTCGTTGATACTGTCGACTAAATAAAACGAATCGTAGAACTCAACGCGAGCCCCTGGGCTGATTTTGAACCTACATAAATGTTGCCATGCACTTATTAATTTAAACCTGGTGACTTACCTACCTTGTTCAATTGAACACTGCTGAACGCATACGTTGTTCAATGAGTTACTCAAATTGATACGTGGTGCTTCAGCTCTGCGCAGCCCTCTCAGTGGTGGCAGCGGTCGTCACTCGGTTGGTAATTCGATGCCAAATCCATCTTCCGATCCATCGATCCATTCTGGGCACCTTAACTGCCGCCCCTAAAAGGGTGTGCAAGCACAGAGGTACCCCCTGTGCGTCGCGTCGCCACATGCATCATTTCCCCGATTCCATTCCTGGTCTAACGTACATTTACCTCTTGTCTGATGCCCCCACGTCCTCTGGTTTTCCCATCCACTCCCTATTTGTAATCCCAGGAACTCCATCTACCCTATTGCCTTCTAACATCCCATGTCCCTTCGTGACAGCCCTTTGTAGATCCCACATCCACCCCTGTAGCATCACCCATTCTAACCACGAGAAAGCAGGCCAAGTCCCCTGGTAGGCGCCTCCGTACCGTTTTATTGAAATACCGTGTCCCCTCCGATCGGCCTGGCCGCACGTGGTGTATGATATCCTGCAAGTGCAGAAAACCTTTTCGCAGCAATGAATGTTGTAAGCAGCTGAAATGGGGGCGGGAATGGCCGAGTGGTTAAGGTGTTGAGACTGGGTACCGAAGGGCGTCGAGAACCACCCAATAAACAATCAAGCAGCTGAAATGCATGTCATAAGCGGGAAGCCGTCGGATTTCGGTAATTTAATAGTATCAATATGGGCTTGCACGAAAAAATCGATCTAAAGCCGTACCCCCACCTCCCGATTCAAAGTTCCGCGCAGTCATTTTTTTTTTTTTTTCCTTCTTTTTTTTTTTTTGGTTGGATTTTATTTTTTTTTTTTTTTCTAAATTTTTTTTTTTGGTTGTTGAAACCTCCTGGAAATTTAGTATATGGTTGCGTTTTGTGTTGGTTATTGGTTTTTTTACTTAACCTCTTGTTCCTTTACGCGAACACAGCTGTTTCGCGCAGCATTTGTTTTCTTAACCTCTTGTTCCTTTGTTTCGCAAGCAAATCAGGTGAGGCCAAATGGTTCGAGGCTGACTTTTTATCCCGACAGAACTCGTCAGCATCGCCACTCGGGCGACATGTTCTCTCCATTATTTACGGATTGGTCTTCGGTCTTCGAAAATTGAGGTGTCCAGAACGTTTAAATTGTGATAAAAGGCATCAACTTCCCCGTCAAAGATGGCGATTTCCACGATATGTCATGTGGAGAGACTGCAGTTGTTCTGTAGCGTCTGCCATCAGCCAATGTCCTCTCAGTCTGCTAGTTGCGCTCGCGGCCGCAGTCTTGTTCAAATTCTCAACAATGCTTGGGTACAATGCAGTGCTGCTTAGCGAAATTAATTTATCTCAGGTCACCGCCAATGCTCACATTCAAGACAGTTTGCTTGATTTCAGAGGAATATGCTTGTGTGAGACGACTCCGTTTCCCTCTGCCCTATTGTGCGGCTCTCATGCGTTCATATATACGGACGGCGGACCATTTCTGGCCAAGGATAGGGGGAGGCTCCTATCCAAGGAGAACTGTCACATTTTCTGAAGTTTCATCAGTTGGTCCACAAAGAGTTCTAAATTCACCGTGATGATGTATGTGTGTGTGTATGTAAATTATTGAGATATATTTCGTGGTCCCGCGTGGCCCTCCCTCGTCGTGGCGGCTGGCAAATCCCCCTTCGCCGAGCCGAGGATGGCCTTTTAAAAGCCCCCTACTAACTCCCGACTACTGAAGCTATGGGATAACAGGGAAATATCGCTGGAAAGCTTCGGTCATGGAGAGCTCGAAGCGTACTCTATATTTGCAGTTTGACCGATAATGAGGTCACCAGAGGTCATACTAGGTTTTTATTCGGACCTCGACGTAGATAAATCCCTATAATTATGGCGATTTTTCGTGGCCCCGACACGAGTTTTCGGGGCCCTGTACGATATGTCTGGACCTCTTCTGAATTCGTCGGAACCCAGGTCGCTCTTCTGGATCTCGTCGCGATCTGTGTGGGTCCTGGCTCGATTTTTCGGCGCCTAGTGCAATATTTTGCCGGCGAGGGGGGGGGCTCATTGCATTTTTTTGGTCCGGTGCGTTCTTCATAGGCCCACTGAGGTTTATTTTAGTACCCTACGTGAATTAGGCCCGGATATAAATTGTTCGGGTACCAGCGCAATTTTTGGAACATCCGAGTCGATTTTTCTGGCACATTGGCGCTACTTTTGAGGACCAGAGCGATTTTTCGGACCCGGAGCGACATTGGTTCGGGACACTGGCACGTTTTATTGGAGACCCTACGCGATTTATGGTGTCCAGACGGAAGTTTGGTCCGGTCTGGTCTGGTCTGGTCTGGTCATCATGCTGGCACCTGTGCTGGGGAGAACGGACTGGGACTAACCGACGCTTATCCTCGACCGACACCCATCGGCTTAAGCGTGCTCTGCCTTTGTACGGTCTCGTGCCGAACCGGCTAGACTCGCGTGTGCCGAGGAATCGGTGCCACTGCACAGAGGTAAAGGACGTAAAGGAGAGCACCTTTGCTTGGGAATACCGGCGCAGTAGGCGGCGACGCGTGCTGTTGGCACGCGTCGCCGCCTCACGAAGAACCTCCGGAACCTCACGAAGAAGCGACAGAAACGCCCGAGTCTCGCGCCTACCTCCGCCAAGTCCTGCGTGTGGTGGCGCCAACTTCCCCCAAACCGTGTGTGTGGTAGCGCAACTTCCGCCAAACCGTGCGTGTGGTGTTGGCCGTCACCAGGTCCGCCGACTTCTCGTCTGCTCTCTGGGGAAAGTGTTTCTTGGAGGCGGGGGCTGGCGCACCTGTGTGCCAATAGCCCATTGACCGGTGACACCGTGCTCGAGCCGTTAAAAGACCAAACTAACTGATGTCGAAGTGCAGTCTCACTGAGCAATCGCACTAACCTGTAACCTGAATGACAATCAGCCAAACAAACGAATTCTCTCCCATACACACACACACACACACAAATAGCACCCAGATCGGTGGTTTTCCGGGTCATGAGCTGCACCGACGTACCGGAGCCGGGAACAGTTGGCCGCGCGCGCAGGATGGGTGTGTGGCAGAGAGGCGAGATGGTGCACCAGCGGTGTGAAGTTGCCTTCCTAAATCTGTCAATTTTAGCATTAATCTCCGACGGTGTGGCATGGTAAATGTGACCATAGAATGAGTTGCCCGTAGCCAAATGAGTTTCCGTCGCCCTTGCTTTCAACGGATTGCCACGTGGACGGTTGTCGTCGGCCCTTTGGCTGTTGTGTTATGTTGGTTCCAATACATCCATGAGCTGCGAATGTCCTCTTCGGCCCGGGTGCCAAAGCGTGCAGCTACGTGGTAGATCCAGTACGGGGCCGAACTTCACACGCTGATCTAATTGGACACTCACCATCGGACGCAATCGAGACCAAACAATGCATTATGACTCAGGTGGAGGAGCTGGGGTGACGCATGTCCCTTCCCACAATTTTCTCGGATCTTAGCCATATCGTTCGCTGGAAAGAATTGGTCTAGAAACCTGCTCGAATTTCACATTCGTCTTATCAAGGCCGTGCGAACGTCTGAAAACGTCAGAAAAAGTCAACATGCAACCATTTAGATCTTCACGAACCATGAGATCAAAATTATTGCGAGCGTGCGAGGCGGATAAATACTGATAGCAAGATAAAGGATACACACAACTATAAGGCGCTACACATTACTTGATTGTGAATATATCTGTAAATAAAGGTCAACAATAAGCATTCGTTAGGACAGGAGGGGACGCGAGCATGGTGAAAATCACACGATAGCAATTGTTTTTCTTGCGATTATAGCGAATTATAGCGAAACTACGTCTTCAAGCTATTGTTTTCAAGGTTGACTTTGTTTTGTTCGGGAATACAGCTGGAAAAAAATAATGCCCCTGAACTAGCCGGGAAGAACCTAGAAGAAGTGAATATGTGGTACTGTGAGATAATGTGGAAAATATGCGCTTTATATTTGAATTACTTGGTAGTGGCTTTGAGGAGCGTGCTCCTTTATCCACCACTCAACTCTCCATTTGAACGACCGCCGAAATAGTTGCAATATGGCTTTCCGTCATCGGTTCACTACTTGATGCAAATTCCCCATTGTTTGCCGCGGATGTTGGCTGCGATGTCCCCGAATGACGCAACTGTAAATACTGCGCAAGTCATTGTGACCGGCCATATCAGATAAAATAGTGACCTCTCGACAGGCAACCTCGTGGTGGCGAAGTTGCGCATACATCATAATTAAAATGAATAAATCCGCCCCCGCCGATCCAAAGCTGGGGGTGTCAGTTCAGCGTCTCTTAACAAGCAGAGCACACAGCCGTTGTGTTACATTCTGTAGCATTCGTTTCTGGACACGCCTCCCAATCGTGAGGGCCCGCGGTGAGTGTCTGAGTGAATGTCTGCGTATGGCATGAATTTTGATGACCAGTCATAAACACCTGTGGTATACAAACTGGATGTTGAAGCTACTTTGCCAGTTCTCGGTCGGAATAAGCTCTGAATTCCTGAACCCATTTGTACATATTCATCACTGACCTCAGCCAGTTAGAAGCGGTGGCGTAGCCAAGGGTGAGGGTGAAGGTGGCAGCTTCCCTCCCCCGGAGGGTCGGAGGGAACCCTCCAGGCCGCAAGGGCCCCGCAAGGTGTTGGTACTAGGGAGCCAGTAAGGGTCCCTTGGCCAACGTGAAGGACGGTTGGACTGACGAAAGGGAACCCGGGCTGACAGAAAAGATTCCCGGGGCGATGAAAGGGGCTCCAAGTCAACGGAGAGTGACCTCAGAAAAATGCTGAGGGCTCTTGGCTGGACTGACGTGAAGGGCTTCCAGCTCGGCGGAAGAGTCCCCAGATATTTGGAAGGGCCCTCGGGCTGGAAGACCCCCTGAGAGCTAAGAGGGTCCTTGATAACAGGCGAAGGGTGCGAGAATACGAAGGCCAGCCTAAAAAATAAGATATCCCTGATAGCCATAAATGCTGCCAAGGACGGGGAAGGTCATGCACCGCCACCTCAGGGTTGGCGGCCGCCCCTCCGGCTACGGCCGCCCCAACGGCCGCAGCCGTCCTGGCGATAACGACCGCCCAAGCGTCGACAGCTGTCCCAGTGGCCTTACCACAGTTGCACCAGCAGCTACGGTCGCTCCAGCGGTGGCGAAACAGATAGCCCAGCGATATCTGTGATGAATGCCGCTCCAGCGGTGCGAGTTGCTTCGCGTTGAACCAGCGTGCCACTGGTTAATAAAAAAGAAATAAAAATTAACTTGCACCATGCTATCTGAAATTAACTTGCACCGTGTTGGCATAGCTGATCGGACATGTTGATAGTCCTTCCGCTGTGCCCAAACCTTGCATATGTTTTTCTCCCCTAGTAGTCACGCCTCATTTTGAGAAGGTATGACGGTGTTCAAAAGCCGCAACAATGTGGACAATGGACATCACCATTTTATTGAACACCCTCCCTATTAAACTATGTCTGAATGTAGCGGATTCCAGAAAGAAGCAATTATGTCCATGGAGATGAGCACACGTATTTCTACTCAAGCCACTTAAATTCTTGCCTTCATTAGATATGCGTTAATTTCCATTTATTTTCCGTAGTAGGTTTTCTCTTGTTGGCTGTTGTCGGCAACTAAATGACGTGTTTCTTTCTGGTCTTTACCGGACTGTTGGGCCTTGATTGCAGGTCTCGCAAGGGCGCTGATAGCCTATGTAGTATAGCCTATGCATATAGCCTATGCGCCCCTAAACTTCAATAACAACAGGTCTCGCATTAGCCACGCCTGCGAGATGTGCCTGATGTTCCCACGTATTAGACACCTTTGCCTAAAAGAAAGAAGGTGCATGTACTGCCGAAGGTAGGATTGGTATGTTCATGCACTGCCAAAAGTAGGATAGGTATGTATACGTGCTGCCGAAGGTAGGATAGGTATGTGTATGTTCTGCCGAAGCAAGCACCCAGGCAAGCACGCATATGCAATTATGCGTGGTAAGGTAAAACATATAGATATCTGCTGTGGAAGGGGTTTAGACAGGAAGTGTGAGGTCGCGGCCTCCCCCTAGCAATGTGCTTTCAAACGTCTGTGACGCAAATAGTTGCGCACTAATGTGCATTATCTCAGTATTTGCAACACAAAATGTGCATTTTGTCAGCATTTCCAACACAAAATGTGCATTATGTCAACAATTACAACACACAATAATGATCCGGATGCGATTGGTGTGCTGCAATAACTGATACCTCGCCCAGAACTGATGCAACGCAGAGCGGTCAGCTACCTCGACCCAAGGTGTCCCGGATAGAGAGTTGGCCTGTTTTGACAATGCTTGAAGTTGAACATCCGCAGCATCTGCACGCTCTAAACGTGTCAGGGCAGTGGCACATTCGCCGGGTGGGTGACCGTTCGACTTGCAGACGATGCCCACGTTTTCCTGGATCTGTCGTCGTGCCGGCATGTTTGTTCGGACTGTGTGTCCACATGGCCCACATGGCCACGGCCGCGGCCAGGTCGGCCACCGGAAGCGGTGTCGGCCCGCCGCCGGCCGGTGTGACCCGACACCACGTGACCACGCGGCGGCGGCGGCGGCGATATAAGCGGCCGGTCGGTCGGTCGGCCGGCCCGGGTGGTCCCAGTACCGTGCCGAGTCGGACAGCCATGCAGTCGGCGTCGTCGTCACCGTACACGCTGCTCGGCGTTGCCGTCTCGCTGGGCCTGCTGTCGCTGGTCGGCCTGGGCGGCGTCACCACCTGGGCATACTGGGAGACGCAGAACAACGACGGCCAGGCGGACTTTGGGGTGAGCGGCGTCGGGCGCGCCGCACTGAGGCAGCGCGCGCAAGTCGGCAAACACGCAGCTGGGGGAAAACCTCCCGACTGCCACCATCTCGACTTGGGCTGTCCTGTGTCGCTCTCCGGTCGTCTCCTGTACACAGAGCGGTCACTGTTTGATTTGTGTCTTTGCTGGGCGCGGCAGTTCGTCGGGTGGCGTGACCCCACGCGTGACCTGCCCCCAGGCGTCGGCGCAGTGTCGGTCGTCTGCCAACGCGGGGGACCCCTCGTCGGTCGGGCTCGACCTGGTCTTGTCGCAAGCGATCGGCGCCGACAGCGTTGTCGTCACCGGTGTTGCGTCCGGGGCAGGTGAGATGCTTCTCGGGGCCAGGTGAGATTCCTCTGGCCAGGTGAGATGCCTCCGGCCAGGTGAGATTCCTCTGGCCAGGTGAGATTCTTCTGGCCAGGTGAGATTCCCCTGGCCAGGTGCGATTCCTCTGGCCAGGTGAGATGCCGATCTGGTCAGATGAGATGCCACTCGGCCAGATAACTGCCACCGATCAGGTGAGCTACTGCTCAGGGGCACGAGAGCGAATTGTCAGGTCATGCGACCTACTGTTCTGAGGTAGGCCGCAGGTGAATCCCTGTCGGAGAATGTCAGCCGCTGAGGTAGGCCGTAGGTGAATCCCTCTCGGGGAATGTCAGCCGCTGAAGTAGGCCGTAGGTGAGTCCCTGTCGGGGAATATCAGCCGCTGAGGTAGGCCGCAGGTGAGTCCCTGTCTGGGAATATCAGCCGCTGAGGTAGGCCGCAGGTGAGTCCCTGTCAACAGCTATAATGAACTTCTTCAGATGGCACCAGTACTGAAAATAGGATTATGCACGCCATATCTGACCGACTAAGAAAACCTCTAGATTTCCCTCTAAACGATCGAAAAAGAGAAAACGTAACATGGGACCCCGGCAGGGTCATCTCTAACAAGCTAACTGGGAGGGGGGGGGGGATGTCCCCTCCCTCTATCTATCTAGTTAGTGACATTTCCCATTGCTTTATCATTATTTCGGTGGGGTGGGGGGTGGGGGGTGAGAAGGGGGGTCCGGTTGGCTCGAATGGTGGCTTCGCAGTCATCAATGGTCATCCCAGGCAGAATTGTCTAGCGGAGGGTCTGGCCTGTGGGCATAAACTGGAAATAATGGCTGAAACGCCATTTGCCACAGCAATCTTCATTGCCATCCTAGTGACGTAGCCAAGGGGCGAAGGGGGCAGCCCACCACTCCTGGAGGGTCGGAGGGGGCCCTCCAGGCGATCGTCTTGAGGGGCCCGCAAGGGTCCACTGGGCTGATATGAACGGCCCCTGGACCAACGAAAGGTGTCCCGGACTGATGGAAAGGGTCCCGGGCCGACGTTGTGGATCCCGTGTCAACAGGGAGTGCACTCGGGAAGATGTTGAGGTCCCTTGGCTGGGCTAACGTGAAGGGCTTCTAGATCGACAGAGGGAGCCCCGGATCCTTGGAAGAGACACCGGGCTGACGAAGAGAGCCCCAAACCAATATGAAGGGCCCCTCGGATGATGGCAGGGTCGAAGCCGAAGGAATGGCTCCTAACCTGATGAACAGGGTCCAAGCATTTGAACATGGGCCTCCGGCTTGCCGGGAAAGGCCCTGAGTCGTCAAAGAGAGCCAATGAGACGACACAGGGGGTCATAGTTACCGGAAAAGACCTCTGGCCATCAGAAGGGGCCCTCAGGCCGGACGTGCAAGGCCACTGGCTCGGCCTTGGCTCACGATGATGGAGAAGGGCTCGGAGCTGACAACAGGCCTCGGGCCGATGAAGAGGCCTCTGAGCTATGGAGACGATCATGGCCGAAGTGGAGGGCTCCCGGTGCTAAGTAAAGGGTCATGGAGCCTACTGAGGACACCCGGGCTGTTAGAAAGCAGTGGCGTTTCCAAGGGGTGAATGGGCACCCGCCCCCTGGCGAGTCAGGTGGGGCCCTTCAGGCGACCGCCCTGAGACTCGGAGATATAACTAAGAAAAAATGAAAACGCATCTAACAGCTTGTGTGGGAATGGCCCTTGAGACCTGAAGACGTCATCCCAAGAGCTGACAGCGGCCGTGAAGACCAGTGACGGCTCGCCAGAGGGCTCGAATGTCCATGCCAGCTGGCAAAAGTAGTCTCAGCTAGAATGGGTTCCAACAGCTGAGGAATAAACAGGGCGCCTGAGGGTCACAGAGGACTGGGATGCTCTTGGAGTTTGAAAGGGCCCCGGATAGATGAACAGGATCCTTAAGAGCTGAAGAGGGCTAGTGCGAGCTCATCTCAGAGCTGAAATTCCCCGAGATGAGAGCTAGACAGGGCTATTGCCGACGGTGATGGGTCTAAAAGCAGGAGATGGTCCTGAGGGAGGAAGAGGATCTCTGAGAGTCAGATAGGAGGACTGAGACTGAGATTTTGCTGAGGTTGAGAACGGCCGCTAATGGATGAACAAGGTTCCCTGAGAGATATAAAAATTATCCGTTGGTTGGCGATTGCTGTGAGGAACAATGACAG
Organism: Ashinkailepas kermadecensis; assembly: GCA_034440615.1. Taxonomy (NCBI): domain Eukaryota; kingdom Metazoa; phylum Arthropoda; class Thecostraca; family Neolepadidae; genus Ashinkailepas; species Ashinkailepas kermadecensis. Next base: position 2,841 of record JAOTOM010001657.1, on the reverse strand, counting down.
CCAGCCTCAGAGCTGGAACGTTCTTGAAAGCACAAGAAGTATCGATTCCTAGGAAGGGTCCCTAGCATCTTGAGAGGGCCCTTGGAGGCTAACGCAGTCCCCTGAGAGCTAAGGAGGGTCCCTAGGGCTAGCGATGGTAGTGAGGAATACTGAGAGTCCGCATCAGAGCTAGAAAGCCCATGAAGTTAGAAAGACTGCCAAGGACTGGGAACGGCCCCTAACAGCTGGAAAGGGACCCTGGCCAATGGCTTCGCCTTGGACCCGAGTGATACTAGTTAAGCAAAAACAAACACGACACAATAATTTGCAGGATGCTGTGTGTTCGGCATAGCTGGTTAGCATGTTGCTTGTCCTTTCCCTGTACACAAACCTTGCACCTATTTTTATCCACTGGTATTCTCGCCCCATTTGGAGGAAACATGTAGGTGCTGCAAAGGCTCAACAATGTGGACCTCACCCTTATCTTGAATAAACTCCCTATTAATCTATGTCTGAACGTAGCCTGTAACAGAAGGAAGCAATTGTGTCCATGGAGATGAGCAATCGTATTTTTGCCCGAGCTAATATAATCCATGCCTTTATTAGAGATGTGCTAAGGTCCTTCTGTTTTCCGTAATAGGTCACTTTTGTTGGTTGTTGTCGGCAGCCAAACGGTTTGTTTTTTCTTATCTTTATCGGACTGTTGTACCTTGATTGCAGATCATGCATCAGCTATGCAAGCGCGGTGTGCCTTTTCCCACGTATTTAACCATCATTGCCGATATATATACATATATATATATATAATTTATAATATATAGGGGCCCTTTGATAATAAAGTGACCGAAATCAGGGGAGATCCGGAGAAGTGTAGGGGGGTTGGGGTGGGGCTTAGGTAGGTAGGGGGCCCTCTTCAGATGTTTGCCCCTGGACCGAATCCTGGCTACGCCACCGTGCCACCCTCCACGTGATGCCTGCGACTACTGTTTTTGTATGTGGTACGGTCATTAAATACAGTCACAAAGATGAACACTCCAGAGGACATACCTAGAGTGGTGCACATCACCACAGTAGTACACAGTAGTACACATCACCACAATAGTACACAGTAGTACACATCACCACAGTAGTACACCGTAGTGCACATCACCGCAGTAATACACAGTAGTGCACATCACCACAGTAGTACACCGTAGTGCACATCACCACAGTAATACACAGTAGTGCACATTACCACGGTAGTGCACATCACCGAAGTGGCGCACAGTAGTGCACGTCATTACAGTAGTGCACGGTAGTGCACATCACCACAATAGTAAACATCACCACAGTAGTGACTGTAATGCACATCATCACCGTAGTGCACAGTAGTGCACACCATCACCGCTGTACCGTGGGTCCGCTTTTTCAGGAGTGGTTCCCGGTTCAACCTTGAGGCTCGGCCTGTCTTCTGAGACGTCTTGCTCGCCGCTGCCGACACAGACCACCCAGACGACAGCCGTCTCGCCCGTCAGGTGTGACAACACATGCACCGACAGCCTGCTCACTGTGACGTGACGTGTGACGTGACGTGTGACGTGACGTGTGACGTGACGTGTGACGTGACGTGTGACGTTCACCATGACGATGTGCAGACTGTCGCGCTCTCTACTTTGAACTGAAGTTAGCTGTTCTCGAAGGATTGTCTATTCGGGTTGCAAAACAGTTTAAAATAGAAATGATTGGAATTATTTGTACCTATTGCGGTCTGTCCTGCAATATGGTTCATGAAGCCACCGGAGCAAGACTTCGGATAAGGTGGAAACAACGAAACAAAACAATGCAACTCTTGTTATTTGGTAATAATTTCACCGTGTCACGTACGCCGAAAGAGCACAATGTATGTGACAATGCCAAGTCAACAGCTATGCCCTACAGTTGACACACTCTACATGTAATTGCCAGGGTGTGACAGTTGCACCCCGACCTTCTACTCCAGTGACAGCTACACCCCATCCCGTGCCCGGCTGGCGGTCACACCCCGACCTTCTACTCCAGTGACAGCTACACCCCATCCCGTGCCCGGCTGGCGGTCACACCGCGACCCTCTGCCCCAGTGACGGGTACGCTCCGGTCGGCCCCTGGACGCTGGCCGCAGCGCAGCTGGACGGCACCGGCGGCGACATCACCGGCGACGTCATGGTGTTGATGACGTCGAGCGGGGTGCCGGTGGGCTGCTGCGTCGTCACCAGTCTGCCCGGAGGCGGCGGCACCGTCGGCCGTCGCGGCTGGCCGACCTGAGACAGCTGGCATCACACGCCGAGGACTGACGTCACCTGCTGAGGAAGCTGACGTCAGCCCACGATGGCCGATGTAGCTGACGCGGCGGTTGCCAGTTGCTGTTGATTTTAATAGCGGAACTATTTGGATATGCGAATCGCGCAACAAGCGGTTGGTATCTCATGGCGATGAAACAGGGGTGTAGAGACCACAGCAGGTGTGTTGGTAGAACAGAAGTCATCTTGACTCATCACTATCCTGGATGCACCCTAGGGCTGATGTAAAAGCCCACCAAAGTTTGGAGAGCAACCACTCGCTGCTCCATCTCCCTCCCACTCACACTGCTGCAGTGACACGACTGGATGACGTAGCATGGGCATCTGTAGGAAGCTGTTGACGAGGAAACTGTTGACGACATGCGGCTGATGAAAGCGGTGAGAGTGCAGAATTGCAACGAGGGCGAGCTGAGTCTGTCTGGCTGAAGTGGTCAGTGGCTGCCGGTGCGGTGCTGCCGACAATTGGAGATACACTGCTGCTGACTCATGCCTGCAGGAGCCTGTCCGCAGGCCTCTGCCGGCAGGCTCCTGCCCGCAGGCCCCTGTC
>JAOTOM010001656.1:0-76130 GCA_034440615.1 Ashinkailepas kermadecensis | reverse complement strand
ATGCAGGTATATTGTATTTACATTTTAGCCTGGTCCCATCCATATTCTACCGTTCAATATATGGTGAAACCAACTGACATTAAAACAATATTTGTTGCAGTTGCGAAGTCTTACTTTTTGAAAGCTGCATATCAATAGCATGCTTCAGCTATCAATTACTATCATCGATGATCAGCAATTAGCATCACGTTTTCAGCAATTAGCATACCAGAAATATTTGAAGTACTTAAGGATGTATAATCAAATGTGTCAATGTGTATGACAGATTTGCTAGCTGGAATGTCGAAATGTTCCTCACACGATGCATGGCGATTACCATTAAGTTTGTAAAATAAAGTTTGTTTTTTTTAAACATTGAGAAAAAAATAAACTGGAAGACCGATTGAAAGACCGGTATATATTTCAAGACAGGTAAAACGTCTGCCGGTTATGACCGGTCATTCTAACCGAGCTTTCGGTCCTTACGTTTGCCACTTCTAGTGTCTACACAGTACACGGCCAGCTGTCTACACGGTACACGGCCAGCTGTCTACACGACACACGGGCAGCTGCCAGTCAGGCACACATACCGCGCGGCTGCCGGTCCAGTGGGGAGCCGAATATCGACCCAAACACATTGAGCACGCCACAAATGAAAAGGATCCAGCCGAGCTATCTACATGGCTGATAAATACCTGGATCATAGCGGAACAAATAACATTGATTCTGTTCCCGCGCCCTCAACCGGAATAGGTTGAGCTTCGGCCAGTATAGGTCTTCCAGTTCGAGGCACGGGAACAAACGGTAGAGTTTGGTTCATCAGCCAGCTGTTGGTGGTGGTATGGCTGTAGTGTTATTTGGCGCAAATATACAATAAGGTGACATTCTTTGTTGCTTGTTCCGATCTTGCACGTAGCAGTGTCGGTTTTTATTGAGTTATATATTTTCTTCCTGTCGTGAGAGCTCAATGAACTCTATTGTGCAGGAGCTATTGGAGGATGAATAAAACATGCTGGAAGCTATGTTTTCTGATTCCGACACCGATCGGGAAAATGACGTGCAGTGAAGTGGCTGGCGATGGCTCGTACTGTGTCAGGAGTTTAAAAAAAAAACATGTATTCCAGGGGTGGATCTGTAAGGAGGCTTACATTCCTTAGGTATGCATTTTCAACATTTTCCCATCCGACCAGGCCGCAAGACGCCCGGCCAGATCCCGGCTACCTTCTCCCTCCCCTCTCGTATTACCTTGAAGCTGAACCCGGCTCGCAGTACTTGTCGCTTCAAAGGCGGCATCGGGAAAAAAACAACTAAAGGCGAACCAGGGTAATCGCCTGGCACCTTCTTCCCTCCTCGTCCAGCTGGCCACCAGAGGTGCGAAAACAAGCAGATCCAGATCAACAGACAGGTCGGTGACCCAGATTTGAAACACCGCCAGCTGAGAGGAAAATTTCCAGACATACAGACCGTCCTGACAGCCCCAGGCGGCTTCACCACACACACGGCCTGCGGCGAAGAAAAAAAGAACTCCCACCAATCAAGAGGCAGAACCCAATCCGGATCCCTGGGAGTGGCTGGAAATTAGAAAAGGCGGAGCTACGGAATGGAAGAAAATCTGGCAGCCTGGCAAAAGGGCTCTGGGAAAAAGATCTCTCTCGGACGGTCTCTCTCTCGCTCAAGATCTCTCTCACTCTCTCTCTCTCGCGGACTCTCACACTCATAGAGGCAGACGTGACATGAAGTGCCGGGCGGCGGAGAGTGACGACGGCTGGAGGGCGACGACCATCGGACATGTGAGTGTCATACGTCTGACATGTCTTCCTCTTTTCCAAACCTTTTCCGAACCGACCTAAGTTCTATCTGGGCGCTAAATGACCAAACCTGGTCGATGCGCCCTAAAACCCAAATAACCAACCAACCAACCTAAGTTCTATCACCCAGCTTCTGTCTCCTCAACGTCATTCACTTACTGAAAGGGGCGACCTCCAAATAGGATAAATTCAGGGTGGGGAGGGAGTGTGTCGCGTGCAAGGATTGAGATGGCGAGTAGTGTGTGTGTAAGAAGTGCGTTGGTGTAATGAGATGCGGTGTATGTAAATTTAAATATACTAGATTAACTATAGAAATTATGTGGCAGCGGTCGGCAGTGATGGACAGGAACAGCAGCGGAGCAGGATCGGATAAAGTAAAGCATGGAGTACAGCACAATTATGAGTGCAACAATTCCTGTCTTCCTCTCCCCGTCTAAATAAACTCGGCCTTTAGACTAACAGGAGTTCAAACAATAATGTTATAGCTACCCACCTGCCGTGGTGCAACCCTTTTCGTTGCAATCCAAACTTTACCTGAACACAAGGGATGATGTTCACATGATGTTTGATATTTGCCTAAGGGTAACAATGCCATAGGAAGTAAATTTACAAACGAGGCAGTCGACCTGCGAACCGTCCTCCTATGGACTGAACGTTCCCGGGTAAGGGTAATGAGTGTTAAAGCCAATTTTTAGCTTGTCTAGAATATTAATGTCTATATATATATGATCTGCGTTTGGATGATGTCGAATTGCGATAAGGGGTGCGATGAACGTACCCTTCGGGGGCATTAGCACATGCTCTGATTCTTTGACTGCGAAATCCCGCTGGCCTCTGTGACCCAGGGGCGCAGATGGGGGCGGGCACAGTATGCAGGTGCAGGTCAAGGGAAGCCCCCACCTTGCGTCCGTCGAGTTTGGCGCCGAACAATAGGGTAATGCAAAACACTGCACCGTCGTGAGTCCGCCCCCGTTCGCTATGGCCTTTTTTTCTTCTTTTTTTCTTTTTTTTCCTAAATCTTTAGCTGAAGCAAAGTGCCATCTGCTAGAGATTGCTACGTTAAAGAAGGAGTTACGTTAATCCGGCTTATGTGACATCCGGTTATATCAACTAGTCAAGAAAGGAGAGACGCCGTCATACAAGAAATATGGCGTAGAGACGAAACACCCATGTCATACAGGTACATATACATACATACAGACACTCATGACAATGGAAGGACATTTGGAGGGTGGGCAGCATCGTAACCTCCGGAGAGGCTCCACTGCCCACCTGCGACCTGAAAAGCGAAGCGGAGGCCCGACGCCCAGGGCGAGTCGTGGGCCTCGGGCCCGACCTTGTGTGTGTAAGTGTATGTTTTAAGTTAAAGCCTGGAAACCCCTAAAAAGGGGAAAACCAGGCTGCTTGGAAAACCCGAGGGTAAAAAACCAAGCGCAATTTAAAAGGAAGTCCGTCCGTATTAGCCAAATTGGATCGGATCCTGTCTACCTAGTGTGAGATAACCTATATGTATGTGTTTTGCGACGACGGAGAGGAAGAGATGTGGAGCGGAGTCATACAGCCAGTACGGAGTGTGGCGCGTGTCTTATATCTTTTATCAGGCTAGCTTGGAAAAGGAAAATGCGACGGAGGCTTTATATCAGTTCGGAGAGTTTGGTGTCCTGGAGGAAGCGAAAGAGTAAATCAAGTAGTTCCGGGTGGTCATTCCCGAGGAGAGCTTGAAGCGAAAGTTGTGAGTGGATCTTGGCGACATATTGCATGATATAGCGACGGTGAAGAGCATATGCTGGACAGTCAAGTAAGATATGAGTGACAGTAAGGCGTACGTAACATGTGTTACAAAGTGGAAGGCGGTGAGGTCTATGAAAAATAAAATTGTGTGTCAAATCGGTGTGGCCCAGGCGAAGTCTGGCGAGTACCACCTCGTTCAGACGGGTGTGCTGGTTGGAGGAGGGCCAGCTGGAGAGTGTGGGCTTGATGGTGTGTAGGTGTGTGGTGTTGTGTGACCAGCAGGCCTGAATATACTTTTTGAACAGATTATTTGTGAGGGATAAAAGATCTCCGGGGGGTACTGGGGCTCCGTTGTTATCGGGGAGGTCGATCGCCGCGCGGGCGACACCATCAACCCGTTCATTTCCCGGATGCCCCTATGTCCAGGGATCCAGAGCAGTGTGAGTGGAAGGTGTGCGTGGTTGGCATTGTAGAGGTGTCGGATGGCGTGGAGCGTGGGGTGTGTGGTGTTGTGTATTGAGGCGAGGACGTCCACGGAGGATCGTGAGTCAGTGCATATTGTAGTAGGGGTAGTAATGCGTTGCGCAATGATGTGTTGTAGGCAAGTGAGTATGGCGACTAGTTCTGCTGTGTAAACCGAATGGTGAAGTGTTAATTTGGTTTGACCAGTGTCGGGCCCCACCGCACCAGGCGGCTCCCGTACCATTGCTGGTACGTGAGCCGTCCGTGTAGAAGAAGGTGTGTTGTGGGTGGGCCTCTTGATATTCAAAAAATATAATTTGGACTTCGATGGGGGTGAGCAGGTTTTTGTTTTCCCGAAAGAGATACTCAAGTTTGGGGTGTTTCATGTGCCAAAACGGAATTAGAGGAGGCAATTTGTCGGAGATTACGTTGGGGAATTTGAGTGCGAATGTGAGGACATGGTCTAAATGTATGGCAATATTGTATTTGTTCATATTATATGTACGTCGAACGGGAGGATTAGAGAGTGCGAGGGTGGCAGGGTGGTTGTGTTGTGTTGTGGTGCGAAAGTGGTATCTGACTAGTTGAAGTATTCTGCGGTGTTGTAAGCTGGGGAGGTGGGCCTCAGCCCGGAGACTAGTGATGGGCGTGGTGCGGTGTGCTCCGGTGATGAGGCGAATTGCGTTATTCTGTATGCGTTCAAGTGTTGTGATGTGTGAAGGGGATATATTATCGAAGATAAACGCATTGTATTCAGGATTGAGCGAATCAGAGTAATATACATTGTGTTGAGTGTGGCCCTGTCTGCACCCCAGTCGCGACCGGAGATGCAGCGCGGGAGATTTAGACGTTTTGCGCAACGTTGTTTTAGATAAGCAATATGGGGGCCGAAACAAAGACTTTTGTCTAGTACGATGCCAAGATAGGTGAAGGTGGTTTGGTGAGGGATAATTTGGTCGCGGTAACGGAGTGGTGTAAGAGGTGGAATGTACGTGGTGAGCCGGGAGAAAAGCATTGTGACGGATTTGGTGGGGGAAATTTGCAGTCCCCAGAGGGAGCACCAGGAATCAATTTGATTCATGGCGCGCTGCATTATATAATTTGCATTGTCTGCCGATGGGTGCGTGCACCATATGGCCAAATCATCGGCGTAAATGGAGTACTTTAGACAGGGGGCTATGTGATGGAGGTCAGCGAGCGCATCGTTAATCATGATAAGAAAGAGGGTGGGGGATAGCACGCTGCCTTGTGGGACGCCTTGATCTAATTTTTTGGACCGAGAATGGATATTGCCGCAGCGGACGGTGAATGTTCTATTAGCGAGAAAGTTGGTGATAAATTTTGCCATTCTGCCTCTGATGCCAATACGATGTAATTTGATTCGGAGTGCCGAGCTGTGTACTTTATTGAATGCGGATTTTAAATCGAGAAAGAGTGCCACGGTTTCATGTTTTTTCATGAAACCGCGCTGAATCGAGTCAACTAATAGAATAAGGTTGTCAGTGGTGCTGTGTCTGGGTCGAAAGCCGCTTTGAAAGGGTGTGAGAATTTCGTTGTTTTCAAGGTGAACTCTGATTCGTCCATTGACCATGCGCTCAAAAAGTTTAGAGGCACAACTAGTGAGAGAGATAGGTCGATAGCTAGAGGGAAGGTCGCGAGGTTTGCGAGGTTTAGCGATAGGAATGATAGTGCTAGTAGACCAGGAGAGGGGGAAGGTGCCGTCAGTCCATAGTTGGTTTAGTGCCGAAAGGAAGTTGTCTTTTCCGGAGTCGGATAAATTTTGGAAGAAGGGGTATGCCAATTGGTCAGGGCCAGCCCCGGTGTTTGTTACTTTGGATAGGGATAAATTTAGTTCATAGAGAGTAAAGGGGGCATTATATGGTTCCGTGTTGTCCGAGGTAAAGTTGCAGGTGGCGAGAGTGGTTTGTAGGAAGTCGGTGGTTTGTTGCGAGTATTGCGTATTTGAGGAGATGTCTGCATAATAGGTGGCAAAGTGTTCCGCGACGTCCGAGGGTTCTGTGATGCTGCGTTGATTAATTGTCAGTTGTGGGAATCCGCGGTGTGGGGATCTGCCATTTGAGAAAGAGCGAATTTTGGTCCAAATCTGGCCGATGGGGGTAAAACGGTTGAATGAGTTTGAATAGAGTTGCCAGCTGCGTTTTTTGGATCTAAGGATAATCTGCTGACAACGTTTTTTTAGCCTCGCGGGCTTCTAACATGTTTTGGGTGGTGAGATTTTTGCGAAATTTTCGCTCAGCCCGCCGCCGCAGCGCGACGGCGCGTTGACACTCGTCATTCCACCACGGCACGTGATGACAGCCGGGGGAGCGACGAGTGTGGGGGACATGATTTTCTGCCGCGAGTAATATGGTGTCCAGAATGGCTGATATTGGGGGGTGTGAATGAGGAGGGAAGACGGTGTCAATTTCCTGGGATAAAAATGGCCATTTCGCCTTGCGAACATTCCAGCGGGGATAAATGAATAATCTCTAGCCTGGGCTGAGCGTTCAAGCATAATATGAATAGGGAAGTGATCGCTAAAGAGGGGGTCGGGTTGTACATGCCAAGAAAAGAGGAGTGAGATGGAGGCCGAGGCCAAAGATAGGTCGATGGCAGATGGTCGGAACGGGGCAATGTCGGTGTTGTGTGTGGGTGTTTGGTCATTTAAAAAGACCATGTTGTGGGTGTTGAGGAGTGTTTCGATGTGGTGTCCGCGAGGTGATGTGGTGTGACAGCCCCATGCCTGGTGGTGGGCATTAAAATCTCCCAGCACCAGACAGGGGTGAGGGAGGAGACCGAATAGGTCGGTCACAGAAGATAAGGATAGTGTAGGAGAAGGTGGGAGATAGAGAGAAAGTATAGTAAGCTCTAGTTGTGCAATTTTGACAGAAACGGCAATAAAATTTAGGTTATTTACAATGGGGATCTGACTATGAAGGAGGGTGTCGGATATAAATAAGGCGACCCCGCCGCCGTGGGATGTAGAATTCCTATTGTCGGTGTAGAGGGAATAACCAAAGATATTAAAATTATATGGGTCATTGTCGCGCCATCGGGTCTCCTGAACGGCGGCAATCAATGGTTTATTTCTGATGATATATTCCTTGAATTCTGCCCAATGGGATATGAGTGACCTCGTATTCCATTGGAGCAAGAATTCAGTGGTGGGTGTCTGCATTAGTGATGTGTGGTGTGGTGATCACGCCCTCGCAGGCGTGTGTGTGGCGGGGACGGCAAGGTGGGATCGTCAGTTTCGTATGAATCTGACGAACCAGGTGAGGTGGAGGCCTGCTCTGGATCCTCGGGTGGTTCAGGGCACGGGGACCGGGAGCGAGGGCGGGACTCCGGGGACTGAGAGGGGAGGTGACGGCACTGAGGGGATGGGGTGGACGAAGCCCTTGCCTGCGCAGACGGGGCGGCTCGGTGGCGAAGGGGGGTCGGGCGACAAAGGGGCCCGCGGCTGGGCGCGTGGCCTGAGGCGGGACGTCCTGTTGGTGGTGAGGGTTCCGGGTGTCAGAGGGTCCGGCGACAGGGGCAGGGGGGCCCGCTAAGGGGGCCAGGCGAGAGGTCAGGGGCAGAGGAGGAGAGCGTAGGCTGGGCTCGTGCGGTCCAGCCCGAGGAGGGCGAGAAGTCGCCTCAGCCGGGGTCGGCCACAGGGGGCGAGCGGGCCGGGGCCCACACCATCGGCGGTGGGGGTACAGAGGCGACGCGGGCGGCAAGTCGGCGCTGCTGGCGGTCCTTGGCTTCGAGCCATGCCGGGCACCGGGGGATGACGCTGGGTGGGGGCCCGCGCAGGACGCACACCGAGTGGCCTCGGAGGAACACATGTCGGTGGGGTGCCCCTCGGCACATCTCCCGCAGACCGGCTCTCGGGCGCGGCAGGCCTTGCCCAAGTGGCCATACTTCTGGCAGTAGCCACAGCGAGACGGAGGCGGTGTCCATGGGCGGAGGGCGATGCGCAGGTAGCCTGCCATTATGTAGGCGGGCGGAGTCTGGGTCCGGAATCCCAGCTTGAGCACCGGGCCGAGGCGGGGACTGCGGCCGAGGCGGGTGACCTCACAGACGCCCTGATCCTGCAGCTCGGCTAGAAGTGAATGAGGAGAATGAATGTGTGTTAGGTAGCTTTAAGGACCAGCGGAAGCCGCTTGGGGCTCAATCACAGGCACCTATTTCGAGCGGAACCTTGCACAAAAGTATACTACTATTAACAACCAAAAGTCCCATCTCGGGACAAGTCATTGAAACCAAGGGCAAATTGCATTCTCATTAATTTTCCAAATACAACGTAATCTTTCTAATTTGGCTAGAAGCACTCATTTACATATATGGTGTTCCCAAAACTTTGACCTCGCACACACATAAATTCGTGTTAGGAACGGTAGCTCAAACAACATCAAGCCGGCTGGGGTTTGGGGAATGTGTGGTGGAGGTGGCGGGGAAACACAGCACAACACATCCCTGACACAGGCATAGCAGAAAAGCAGATATTTAGCCCTATCTAAGTCTAGAGTCAGCTCATGTTCAGCCGTGTTGAAGTGCAGTCTCAGTTAAAATAAAGCCCCATAGTTCAATCAGATCAGTTCCAGTTAGGCTTGGTTAGCCCTCCATTTCACACTCCCATAATTATTTGCACACACCCAGCATTATAGTTTCACACACCCAGCACAGCTGCATTCACACACCCCTCACCCGCCACACCCGCCAAGCCACCGAAACCACCACCCGCACACCACACCGACGGCAGAGCCGCCACCCCTACAGATCCAGCCATTTTCAAAGGGAGAGGAGAGGTGCCCGTTGGGAGGTGAGTGTCGGATGGATGCTGCTGCGAAAGTACTTAGAGGCTCTCATTCGGTAGAATATTCGTGGAGCGGGTGGTGAGGGGGCTGCATTTGAACATACTGAATGGGCGTCTTTCCCTCTGAGAGGGACGTCTTGGGTAAAAAAAACGCTTAGCGAGGGGCACTTGAGTAGTATGGTGTACTCGACGGTGCACTCTTGTCTCCATGGAGGAATGTCTTAGCCGTCAGAGCAGGGGTGTTCTTTTGTATGCTTTTGAGTGGACAAGTGCCCCCTCAACGCTGGCTTTGCCTCCCCCAATATTTTTAACTTTTAACATGGGACCCTGTATAGTGTGTCCATACCGAATCCATTTTGGCCTGCCCATTGGCTTCATATATTTTGCCCATCCAGTAATTTTCATAAAATCAACCCTCGTGCCCGTGTCAGAGGGAAGTCACCTTCCCATATGGAGGGCACACGCAGCCTCTGTATATACATACATGCATACAAAAAGCATGGATGCGTACCAGCAAGCATACCCCCTCAAATGCATGCAAATGACCCATGACTGAAAGTACAATTTGCCCATCAAATTTAAAACGCCAAGCTTCGATTACCAGTCATGCATTGTATGCTCCCGAAGTATACTGTAAACACTTGTAGTGTAGCTGGTGACACAAAACATTGGTGACTGCTCATATACATGAGCAGTGAATTTCTTCTAAGAAAGCTCTAAAATAAAGAAAGTACGAAATGTGCGACTCAAAGACTGTGCTGACCGAAGTCGAGTTCAAAAAGTTTTGATGCTGAACTCCACTGTTGCAGCACATTTGTCGTATTCCGAGTTTGCGTTTCCTCATCCGCCCACCGGCCAGATTATATATTTATAATCCAGTGGAGGTTCGATGAGGATAAACCGATTCCGGATGATGCACGTGAACGACCGGTAAAGAAAATGGACGTTCAACCCATTCCGGTTGAGGGAGCGGGAACAGACCCATTGGTTCAAAGTGGCAGAACAAGGCACCCAGCGAATACATTTGTCGCAGACTCATGACGAGACACAGCCAGGCAGACGCCACACGACGTACTAACTGCTAACGACATCCAACGGTAGCTAACTGTGGACTCCGACTCCGCCGCTGCCGACAGTGGCGGCGACAGCCCACCAACTGCCCCGAGTTACTGCGTGGTCGCGGCACTGGCGGGTCGGCAGTGAACACACCCGCAATGGACACCGGCGGAATAGCAACACTTGACCGATCGATAATTGTCGCTGAAACAGTGGCAACAGTGGGAGGCTGTGCCACGTGCAGGTATCAACTCGCCAGGCCGTATGGTCTGTGTCCGGGACAAACCCGAAGGCTCCGGCTCCACAGAACTATGAACGTTCGTGCGCCGACGAGCTGTCAGGCGCGGTGCCGGCTCAGGGTCAGAGGCCTCGGAATCCAGCTGTGAAGAGTAGGCGTCGAGTCTCGGGAATTCATCCGGTCAACTACCTGGCCTGGTCGGGATGCCTGGCGTGGCTTCATCCTATAGCGGTGGACCAGCGATCTCCCAGCGCCCTATGGTGGTGACCGTTGTCCAGTCTGAACCGCTAATTCAATACCCCTGCTTGGAGGCAATAGTGGCCGATTTCCAGGGTCGAATGGATTCGTAGTAGTCGTGTTGCTACCTTCCTGAAAAGGAAGGAAGGAGGAGAAGAAGAGCTCGACAAAACCTAGTTTTCACTGGCGATCGAGCACAAGAAGCTGCTCGCTGCCCACCCTCTCCCAGCTGTCTCGTAAGTGTCATTAGGATCATCTACGGGAAGCTCTGCCCCCCCCGGGTGACGTCAGCCACTCTGACCACTAGTTGGTTGTTAGCCGGACTACGGCCGACGCCACTAGTCGGTTGCTCGCCGGAATAGCCGGTGTAGCCCTCCTCCCACTCCCCTTCGGCCCAGCGGTACTCTCGAGCGCCGTCGGGAAACCGACTTGTATCAGCGGTCAGCTTTGATTGTTTTTGTCCCATCCCACCCAATAGGTTAGAGCCGACAGAGGTACCTTTCTGGTTGAATGGATCAGGCTAGCGGTCTTTGACCGTGACTGCGCCCGCCTCTGTTCGGCTACTCCCATCCCTCCAAACACTGTGTCTCTCTCCCCCTTTCGCACGACAGATCTCTTCAGATTTTTCCTTGCAGCACCCCTTCAGGGTGCCTTTCTTGTCAGCACCCCTTCAGGGCGCCCTTACCACCCTCACACACCCCTCCCATCTCTCCTCAGGAGTCTAACCTCGCGCCGGCATGCCCGGGGACCCCCCGCCCTCCCCGGAGGGCGGACGCCGGCCGCGCCCAGGAGCCCGGGCCCCGCCACCGTGAGATCCCCCTGACGGGGAATCCTTCGTGCTCATAACACGGAAGGAGGGATCCTGGGACCGTACGTCGCCCTTTGCCGTGGCAAAGGAGCTGGACAGGTGGACGGGAGGAGTAGTGTCGGCCCGAACCATCCGGTCGGGCGCACTACTGGTAAGGGTGCGTGACCCAACCCAGGCCAGGGCCCTCCTCCATCTGAGCCATTTCCTAGCTCACCCTGTTGCGGTGGTTGTTGCGGACCGCCTCAACAACACCTTCGTGACGGTGTTTTCCCCGGAGCTGGCACACCTCCCAGAGGAGGAGCTCCTGGAGGAGCTGACCCCCCAAGGGGTGTGTGAAGTCTTCCGCCTGGGACGCCCCTCCGCGTCGACCCCGATCCCCCTACTCAAAATGGGGTATAGGTCGCTCGCCCCGCCGACGCACCTGTACGCTGGGTACCTCCGGTACCCCTGCCGCTCGTGGACCCCACCGCCCAAGCGCTGTGGGTTTTGCCAGCGCTATGGCCACCACAGTGGGGTCTGCCGGGCCCACAACCCGGTGTGCGGCCATTGTGCGGAGGCACACACCACTGCCCAGTGCGAGGCCCAGGAGCCACGATGCGCAGCCTGCGCGGGCCCACACCCCGCCTCATACCCCCGCTGCCCAGTCTGGTTGGATGCAAAGGGGCAGCAGCAGCAACGCCGGACAGCCCCCCCCGCCCCAGCACCGCCCTCGACGCAGAGGCCAACCTCTGTCTGGGACCAACCGCTCCTCCAGCCCCTCTGGCCAACCCCGGCCGAGGCGACCGCCCGCCCGCCCGCTGATCCATGTGCCCACGCACACCGAGCACCCGCTCACCCACTCCAAACCCGCACCGGCCTTGCGCCCTCCGCCTCCAGGCCCCCCGGAGTAGAACGGCTTCCTCGCCCCCTCGGGATCCCCCCCCCCGCCGCCCCTTCAGGACCATCCCAGTCCCCCCTCCACCCAGCCACCCTCTCGGGCTCAGGCCTCCCCCGCGACGCCCCTTCAGGACCTCCTCTGTCCCTCCACCTCCCCATCGCTGTCCTCACAGGACAGCTCTGACCCCCAATCGCCCGCTAGGGAATCCCCCAAAGACCCAGAGCAACCAGTCACACCAGAGTCGTCCGATTATGAATCGGACGACTCTGTCTCACCATCGCCGCCACACACGCGGCTGCGGGAGCGTGATCACAACCATTAATGCAGACACCCACCACTGAATTCTTGCTCCACTGGCATGCGCGGTCACTCATATCCCATTGGGCAGAATTCAAGGACTATATCATCAAAAATAAACCATTGATTGCCGCCGTTCAGGAGACCCGATGGCGCGAGAATGACCCATATAATTTTAATATCTTTGGTTATTCCCTCTATACCAACAACATAAATTCTACATCCCGCGGCGTCGGGGTTGCCTTACTTATATCTAGACACCCTCCTCCATCGTCAGATCAACATTTATAATATCCTAAATTTTATCGCTGTTTCTGTCCAACTTGCACAACATTAGAGCTCACAATACTCTCTCTCTCTCTCTCTCTCTCTCTCTCTCTCTCTCTCTCTCTCTCTCTCTCCTCTCTCTCTCTCCATCTCCATCTCCATCTCCATCTCCATCTCCATCTCCATCTCCATCTCCATCTCCATCTCCATCTCCATCTCCATCTCCATCTCCATCTCCATCTCCATCTCCATCTCCATCTCCATCTCCATCTCCATCTCCATCTCCATCTCCATCTCCATCTCCATCTCCATCTCCATCTCCATCTCCATCTCCATCTCCATCTCCATCTCCATCTCCATCTCCATCTCCATCTCCATCTCCATCTCCATCTCCATCTCCATCTCCATCTCTCTCTCTCTCTCTCTCTCTCTCTCTCTCTCTCTCTCTATCTCTCCCCTTCTCTAACACTATCCTTAACTTCTGTGACCGACCTTTTCGGTCTTCTTCCTCACCCCTGTCTGGTGCTGGGTGACCTTAATGCCCAGCACCAGGCATGGGTCTGTCACACCACATCACCTCGCGGACACCACATCGAAACACTTCTCAACACCCACAACATGGTCTTTTTAAATGACCAAACACCCACACACAACACCGACATCGCCCCGTACCGTTCATCTGCCATTGACCTGACTGACCTCGGCCTCCATCTCACCCCTCTTTTCTTGGCACGTGCAACCCGACCCCCTCTTTAGCGATCACTTTCCCATTCATATCATGCTTGAACGCTCAGCCCAGGCTAGAGATTACTCATTTGTACCCCGCTGGAATGTTGGCAAGGCGAAATGGCCATCTTTCTCCCAGGAAATTGACACCGTTTTCCATCCTCATTCACACACCCCAATTGCAGCTTTTCTTGACACCATATTACTCGCGGCAGAAAATCATGTCCCCCACACTCGTCGCTCCCCCGGCCGTCACCACGTGCCGTGGTGGAACGACGAGTGTCAACGCGCCGTCGCTCTGCGGCGGCGGGCTGAACGAAAATTTCGCAAAAATCTTACCCCACAAAACATGCCCGCCAGGCTAAAAAATGTTGTCAGCAGATTATCCTTACGGCCAAAAACGCAGCTAGCAACTATCCAAACTCATTCAACCGGTTTACCCCCATCGGCCAAATTTGGACCCGAATTCGCTCTGTCGCAAATGGCAGATCCCCACACCACGGATTCCCACAACTGACAATTAACCAACGCAGCATCACAGAACCCTCAGACGTCGCGGAACACTTTGCCACCTATTATGCTGACATCTCCTCAAATACACAATACTCGCAACACACCATCGACATCCTACAAACCACTCTCGCCACCTGCAACTTTATCTCGGACAACACTGAACCATATAATGCCCCCTTTACTCCCTGTGAACTAAATTTATCCCTCTCCAAAGTAACCAACACTGCGGCTGGTGCCGACCAATTGGCATGCCCCTTCCAAAATCTATCCGACTCCGGAAAAGACAGCCTCCTTTCGGCACTAAACCAACTATGGACTGACGGCACATTCCCCCTTCCTGGTCTACTAGCACTCATTCCCATCGCCAAACCTCGCAAACCTCGCGACCTTCCCTCTAGCTATCGACCTATCTCTCTCACTAGTTGTGCCTCTAAAATATTTTAGCGCATGGTCAATGGACCTCAGAGTCCACCTCGAAAACAACGAAATTATATCCCCCTTTCAAAGCGGCTTTCGACCCAGACACAGCACCGCTGACAACCTCATCCAAATAGTTGACTCGATACAGCGCGGCTTCATGAAAAAACGTGAAACCGTCGCACTTTTTCAAATCAAATTACATCGTATTGGCATCAGAGGCAGAATGACAAAATGTATCACCAACTTTCTCGCTAATAGAACATTCACCGTCCGCTGCGGCAACATCCATTCCCGGCCCCACAAACGTGATCAAGGCGTCCCACAAGGCAGCGTGTTATCCCCCACCCTCTTTCTTATCATGATCAATGATGCTCTCGCTGACCTCCACAACATAGCCCCCTGACTAAAATACTCCATTTACACCGATGATTTGGCCATATGATGCACGTACCCATCGGAAGACAAAGCAAATTATGTCATGCAGCGCGCCATGAATCATATTGATTCCTGGTGCTCCCTCTGGGGACTGCAAATCTCCCCCGCCAAATCCGTCACAATGCTTTCTCCCGGCTCCACTCGTACATCCCACCTCTTGCACCGCTCCGTTATCGCGACCAAATTATCCCTCACCAAACCACCTTCACCTATCTTGGCATCGTACTAGACAAAAGTATTTGTTTCGGCCACCATATTTCTTATATAAAACAACGTTGCGCAAAACGCCTACATCTCCTGCGCTGCATCTCCGGTCGCGACTGGGGTGCTGACAGGGATACCCTCAACACAATGTATATTACTCTGATTCGCTCAATCCTAGAATACAATGCGTTTATCCTCGATCATATATCTCCTTCACACATCGCAACACTTGAACGCATACAGAATCACGCACTTCGCCTCATCACCGAACCACACCGCACCACGCCCATCACTAGTCTCCGGGCTGAGGCCCACCTTCCCAGCTTACACACCGCAGAACACTCCAACTAGTCAGATACCACTTTCGGACCACAACACAGTACAACCACCCTGCCAGTCTCGCACTCTCTGAACCTCCCGTTCGACGTTCATCTAATAGGAACAAACACAATATTGCCATACATTTGAACCATGTCCTTACTTTCGCACTCAAATTCCCCAAGGTAGTCCGCGGCAAATTGCCTCCCCTACTCCCGTTTTGGTACATGTATCACCCCAATCTCGAATATATCTTCCACCAAAACAAAAAAATTACCTTCCCCCCTCGAAACCCAACTAACATTCTTCGAATATCAAGCAGCCCACCCCCATTACACATACTTCTACACGGATGGCTCCCGTACCACAGACGGTACGGGAGCTGCCTGGTGCGGTGGACCCAACTTTGGCCAACTAAAATTAACACCACACCATTCGGTTTACACTTCAGAATTAGTCGCAATCTACGCCTGTCTACACCACATTATTCAACACCACATCACCACACCAACCATCATCTGCACTGACTCACGTTCATCCATCGGCGCTCTCGCAGCCATACACAACACTACACACCCCACACTCCACGCTATCCGTCAACTCTATCACACACATCATACTCACCTTCAACTCACACTGCTCTGGGTCCCTGGCCACATGGGGATTCCGGGCAACGAGCGGGCGGATGAGCTCGCTGGTCGAGCCGTCGACCTCCCACCCACTCCCAACCTCCCAGTTCCCCCCTGTGACCTTTTGTCCCTCACCAACCAATTATTCAATACATATCTCCAGGCATGCTGGAACGACACCACTACCCATTTACACCACATTAAACCTCTTCTCGCCAAATGGCTCTCTTCCCGACAACACACACGATCACATGAGATCCTCCTTTCCCGGCTCCGTCTCAGGCACACAAAACTCACACATGATTTCCTCTTCCGCCAACTTCGCCGCGCTCCGCCTTGCCAAACATGTGATGTACATAACTCTGTGGAACATTTCTTACTTATTTGCCCTGCCTACCAATTACAACGTCGCCCCCTTCTTTTCTACATTGCCCAACATCGGATTACACTTTCACTGCCAAGCCTTCTCGGTGACAAACACCCGGAGCTCATTGAGCTACTATTTGCATTCTTGCACAGCACCAAACTTGAGGAAGTAATTTGAAGTCAAACGCTATCATCTCCGTCGTCGCAAAGCACATACATATAGGTGATATCACACTAGGTAGGGAGATACCGATCCAATTTGGCCATAAACGGACGGTTCTCCATATAAATTGTGCTTGGTTTTTTACCTACGGGTTTTC
This sequence comes from Ashinkailepas kermadecensis, assembly GCA_034440615.1. NCBI lineage: Eukaryota > Metazoa > Arthropoda > Thecostraca > Neolepadidae > Ashinkailepas > Ashinkailepas kermadecensis. The sequence goes on along the minus strand of JAOTOM010001656.1, from coordinate 59,641 downwards.
CAAGCTGCTTGGTTTTTTTACATTCTCGGGTTTTTCTAAGCTTTAAATCAAACATAAACCTACACATACAAGGTCGGGCCCGACGCCCACGACTCGCCCTGGGCGTCGGGCCTCCGCTTCACTTTTCAGGTCGCAGGTGGGCAGTGGAGCCTCTCCGCAGGTTACGATGCTGCCCACCCTCCAAGTGTCCTTCTAAGTGTCGTGTATGTATGTATGTATGTATGTTTTACCTGTGTATGTATGTATCGGCCCTTACGCCACGTTTCTTGCTTGCCGGCGTCTCATTTTTCCTCTCTTCCTTATTTGATATAACCGGATGCCACGTAAGCCGAATTAACGTAACTCTTTCCTTAACGTAGCATATCTCTAACGGATGGCACTTTGTCTCTGCTAAAGATGGAGAAAGAAATAAAAATATGAAAAGCATGGCGGGGCCCCCAGGTTCGTAATTGGACCTGTTCACCTTCCTGTCATAAATCCTTTTGTTCCTGACGTGCGCAGCATCTGTCGTACGGATTTCCTCATGGTGCGCCTCCCAGAGCCCCTTACAGTATCTCCACATACTCGGAGATCGTGTTATACTTAATAACTCACGGTGGGTAGATTTAGACGTCTATAAGTAAGTCAGGCTCTCGTCCAAACATTAGGTGATTGGTGGCATTGGATGAGGTGAACAGATATTTGAGATCGTCAGCATACGTCGAACACCTGTCGAAGGAGATCCCGAGGAACGTAGCGGAAGATCGCAGTGGAATTGCTTTCCCATACAGCTGGAGTGCAGGTTCGGGATAGCATGACCGTCAAAGTGTACAGGCACAGTATTTTTCTGCGGAAAAGCGAAGCCAATTTCGAGTGCTCCAATTCACCAGGTGGTGTATGGCCTGTTGCCGGCAGCTGTGGGTTCGAAGACGGCGGACGATAAACGCAAAGCCAAGCTGCGAGGTCGTCTATGGTGTATGGCCTGTTGCCGGCAGCTGTGGGTTCGAAGACGGCGTACGATAAACGCAAAGCCAAGCTGCGAGGTCGTCTGCGAAGAGCGAGCGGCCAATATTACCTCGCAGCACCTTTCCGATATCGCTGATCAGTATTCCGAAAAGATCACACTGATCACACTTCCTTGTGGGACACCGTTCACCTGCACGAACTTTTCAGACCGCCGACTACCAACTCGGACGCAGAAAGACGAATTCGCTAAACGGTTGTTGACGAAGAGTCTCATAGGCACCCTAACGCCACAGTCGAACAACTTCAGCGGTATGCCATGCCGCTAGGCGGTGACGTATGCGGCCTCTATGTCAAGGATCACGGCACCTATGTGTTTATGGCCCTTAAAGCTAGCTCTAACAGCAATTTTTAAGGCTAGAACGTGGTCTGCGGTAGATCGTTTTTTTCAGGAAACCACATTGGGCATTCGAGAAGAAGCAGGTCAGGTGAAGATATACCATATTTTCTATCAGTCTACATTGTGATGCTGTAAGCGAGATGGGTCAGTAGTGAAATGGTTCCAGCCCATGTTTGCCAGCCTTCAGAAAAGGGATTATTTTGGCCTCGTAAGCGGACGGAAGGCTTTCTGTTTCTCAAACGCAATTCAAGGATGCCAGGGCGTCAATCGTCCTGGCCGTCAATCGCACATGAAGGAAAATGCGTCAGCATGGCGTTGTGTATGGCGTCCGGTCCATCCGAGACACATTTCAGGGCCACACTGGCGTGCTTCCGTTCCGACAAGGTGAATGGCTGATTATAGGGGTGCTGTCGTGACGTGGAAAAGTCAGTAGGTATTGTTTCGCACCTAATTTTGTGGGGTAGAAACTAAGGGTCAGCTCTCCTGTCTTGGCTACGTTCTGCTAAGGCGCAAGTGATCTCGTTGGACGCGTCAAGTTGGTGAGTAATGCTTTGGTCATGGACCTGCAAAAAAGATAGCTGACTCGAGGAAAAGGGACCAGAGAAGCTCTTGAGCTCACACCTGTGAGCTTGCCGTAGAATGGTTCACTCCGCTTGTATATTCTTTCCAAGAGGCTCTCTTCGCTGTACTTCTTGTGCGTCTAGCCACAACCCTGCCTTGCTTGAATGCTAGCATGCTAGCCGTAGTACTGTGTTTGCTACACTGTTTTAGGACACGCCTGCGGGCGCGGATGGCTATTGCAAATTCATCAGTCCACTGGGGTGCGTGGAATGCGCATATCACCGCACTGGAGAAGTCGTTATGTAAAATCGTCGACACGGGTGCAGTGATTTTCGGTGCCACATGTAAAACTACCTGTGCCCCATATTTACGAGTCCAGTCCGCTTTCTATGATTCCAGCGTGGCGGCCGTGCTCCAAGAAGTGCATCTCCCTGAAAGGTAAGCTACACCGGAAAATGGTCACTTCCGTGGCAGTCATCATCAACTGACCATTGCAAATGGTGGGTCTGTTGGGGGCTGGCGAGGCTCAGATCCAGTGCTGACGTACGGCCCGATTGCAAGACAAGATGGGTATACCCATTGAAATTGATAAATTTGATGGCAGAAGTACAATCGGGCATGATTTGTTTGCCATATATAAAAATGTTTTGGTTTTAAATATACGCGTCCGTTCTCCATGGTTTCCATGATTTTCCGATGTTCGGAACGGACGGATTTCGAATAAGCTGTCTCCCATTGGAAAACTACGGGGGATCGAACAATGAGACAAAGCATGGTGATATAAAAACTTATGCTGAACAAAAAAAGTAATACTTATTGATGTTAGTCTTATAGTTCGCCTTAATACATTTGACAAATTCCAAGGTCACCCATTACCGATTGTTTATTGTAGATAAGATAAGATATTATATTCACGATGATAGGTTATTGAAGTTTTGGGGCATGCCGACTGCGTCAGTCATGCAGCGCCCATACCATCGTCAGTCAAACAATGGCATGTGCACGAAGGTCAGTCGACGACACAACTGCATGTGAAGGGGTCGATGTACGTGTGACGTCGTGCCGTGCTACGATCCTCATTTTGTCAGGTGTAAAAGCGAGTTAATGAGGGCATGAATCACAGAAAACTTGATTTCTGATAGGAAGCGGAAGAGCCGTCTCGATTGAACAATTGATGACTCGTCCCCTAATACTTCCCTAAGAAAGAGAGAAGTACGTCCAAAGTGACGCCTTCGCTCATGGGTAAGTCGGCTGCGGGCAATCAGGACGTGCCGCACTGACAGTGCAGCATGGCACCTTGGACACAGCGGACCGCCACCGCCGGTCAGAAGGTATTACCGATAGATCATCCATATGTTTATCTACGTGTGACGACGTAATTTTACTTCGGAATATGTGGTGGTCTGGTAATGGAGACATCTGATCATGCTGGCCTCACAACAAGAAGTACAATTATGCCTTCATTCTACCTGTAGGCATCATTTGCATGGACGTACAGTCAAATCCCTATCGTAATGCAAACACACGCGTTTTTGTCACGGTCATGTTGTGTCCCGGAAAACATGAACATTTTCGCAAGCTTCCTGTGGTTTCATTGTTCACGTTTTGGGCACTTCCTGCATATTGCACCTTATTGCACATTACTGCACTGTTGAGGGGTACGTGTCACGCTTTTCCTCGGATAGACGAGAATAGTACCCTGGGTACTCTCCCGACACAAGGGATGATTAACACATGCTTGTATATGTGCCTGAGATTAATTTGGTATCTGAAGTAAATTCATAAGCGAAGCAGCCGACATGCGAGCCGTCCTCCTATGAACTGAGCGTTCTCGGGTGATGATAGTGAGTGTTGAAGCCCGTCTAAATTGGCTAGAATATTAATGTTTTCATATATGATCTGCGTTTGGATAATGTCTAATTGCGAGAGGGGGCGATGAACGGACACCTCAGGGGCATTAGCTCACCTGCTCTGGTTCTTTGACCGCAAAATCCCGTTGCCCTCTGTGACCCAGGGGCGCATACGGGGGGGGGGAGCATAGCATGCATGTGGGAGGGGCCGTTAAGGGAGGCACCACATTGCGTTCGCCGGAAGTCTAGAGCGGACAATAGGCTATTGAAAAACACTGCACAGTCGTGAGTCCGCCTTCGTTCGCTGCACGCTGGGGCACGGAGCTGTGTAGCGGTTCGGGGGGACGCACGGACAGGTTTGGCGTGCCATAAGTCCCGAGGCTGAAAGGGCAGGGCCGGCTAGGTTGCATAGACGGCCAGGGGACGTGTCCAACGTGGTAGGGATCCGTACCCGCCCGTGAACACATTGGACTGGTCGCACGTCTACGGCGAAAAAGCCCGGCGCGGCATCGACTATCTTAAGGTTAGGTAGGTCGGCCAGACACCAGAGCACCTATATGGGCCCTCGGAACCAGTATGATGAGCCCCCCTCATTGTAGTTATGACTTCATCCAGGCGAGGAACGCTGCCAATAATGGCGAGGCCAGCTATGATTGGCAGTGAAAGGTTTACATATCCGGCCAACATGCCATACAAACTAGAGCAATGGTCTGTCGATATATGTGTTTGTGTACCGCTCAGGGGGAGGAGCGGGAGCAAAATCTGGGGACCAAGCAATTCATTAATTAATAAGGAGAGAGTGAATGGGAGGAGCGAATGTGAAGTGAATGAGGATAATGAATGTGTGTTAGGTAGTTTTAAGGACCAGTGGAAGCAGCTTGGGGCTAAGCACAGGCACCTATTTCGTGTGGTACATTGCACAAAATTATACTACTATTAGCATACAAAAAGTCCCAACTCGGGACAAGTCATTCAAACCACGGACGAATTGCATACTCATTAATTTTATAATACAACGTATTCATTCTAGTTTGGCTAGAGGTACTCACTTACCTATATGGTCTTCCCAAAACTTTGACCTCTCACAGCATATAAATTCGTGTTAGGGACGGTAGCTCAAACAACACCAAACCGGCTGGGGTTTTGGGAATGTGTGGTGGAGGTGGCGGCGAAACAACACAACACATCACCGACATAGGCACAAGCAGCAAAGGAGAGATTTAGCTCAGTCTCAATTAGCCCAGTATAAGTCTAGAGTCAGCCCAGGTTCAGCCGTGTTAAGGTGCAGTCTTAGTTAAGCTCAGCCCATAATAAGTTCAGTTAGCTAGGTTGAGTTTAGGCTTGGTTAGCATTACCTTTCACACAATCCGACGGCACAGCCCACACAAGGAACACACCCCGCACAGCTCACACACCCACCCCAAAACACCCCACCCCACCGAACCACCGCACCCACACCCGCCACACCCCCATACACCCCCACACGCCACCGACGGCAGAGCCGTCACCCCTACAATACCAACCCATGTTATTTGACCCAAAAATATTGCCGGAGGCTATAGCTCAAGAACCGCTGGCCAAATCGGGCTGAAATTTGCGCAGCCGTATTCAGAGCCAAAGACTGCCCTGTGAACACATTATGGTATCAATCAAAAATTATGGGATGAAGTGCATTGGTCGATCTGTCGTGGAACGCACCAGGTAGCACATGCTTATATCTATATATATATATATATATATATATATATATATATATATATATATATATATATATATGTATATACACATATAAAATATGTATATATGAGTATACATAGGACATAGGTGGGTAAATGTCACCTGCGCTACGACTGCCTGCAGTCGGAGAGCTAATTTACGTGTTGGTACACTATGGTGGATGGGAAGTAGGACGCCCCCATGTACAATGTTATCCGATAGCACGTCGTTAAGGAATGCAGTGCAGCATTTCAGCCTAACCGCGTCCTCTGTTGCCAGCTTTGTCTCTTGAAGACAGATGGGAATCGGGTTGTATCGATGTGAAGCAGTCACAGATGTCCTTAGTCTCTGGCAGTCAATTGTAAAATGGCCATAAAATGCCAGTTAAAAATGTGTTTGGACGATACAGTGACTAAACTTAGTCATTGCAACATGGTGAATCCAGGGTGGGTCCGTGACCTCCCCCTATGGTTTGCTCCGTCGTTCTGGGATACCTGCCAAGGTGGAGCTCGCTTTCTGCCTCCGGCGGGGGATGGGCATGTCCGAGTATCGTTCCCACGTTGTGGGATGGGTGGTGGGGTGTGCATTAGGGTGGGTCATACTTTTAATTTCTTATAAATCAATTGCGAGGGTGTTCGAATAATGTAGTTTAGTGTGTAGAACACAGATCTGACTATAATTTGTAATTCTGATAACCCTAACCTACATCAATTTGCAGTTGAATATTGTAAAATTTGGAATTGTCTTGCTATTTTTCCCGGATGAATTGAATCTGATTGCTTGTCCCATCTAGCTCAGCAATAATCATAATATGGGTCTTTTGAGGAGGTTTATCGAGTGAAAATCGAAATTTAAATGACAGCCTATTGAATTTTTTTAAAGTTGACGCTGGCGACGCTCTTAGGCGCATAAATTCTTGGCGAACAAATTACGAGTGGTGCGGGGATATTTGTGGCGCAATATACAAGTGAAGTCACTACTGGTCGCTCTGTCTGGTCTGTGGTTTGGGGAGGGGGAGTCCAGTCCGACATTTTGTTCCAGGAGGGAAGGGATGGAATAAGTGCGAATTGCATTAGCATTTCATGATATATTGTGTAGAGTTATCAACTAGTTAAATAAATGTTTCAAGTCAGAACAAGGAAGACATGAAGTTCCCATCTGAGTAATCTTTTTGGCAATGGGTGGAAGCTGTTTGTGTCTGAACCGCCAACTGGGAGAGATATCCCGGGGTATGGCATCTACTGGAAGGAGACACTTGAAGGTGAAGCCGACAGGAGAACTACCCAGTGGACCAGGTTGTGAGTGACATCTACCTGGTCTGATCTGTCAGTGGGGCAAAGCTAATGCTCTTTTCAGGCCACCTGTTATCAATGAAAATGTGATCACCATGTCCAAGCTCATTGAGGTCTGGAATTCGGCAGTGCAGTGTTCTCTTGGGAAGGCATACTTGATTCCAAAGAGAGGTCTGTAGTCAAGTTAGACATGGAATTTGATATTTTGACTTGCAGGTGTTAAATTACCAGTTGTGTCATCCATGCCCACATTAACTGCTCCTGTAGCAGGAGAACAGTTTTCTGTGAGAGATCTTGTCTTCATCAAGTGGCCACAAGAGCAGGCTGGACGTAAAGAACCCCACCAAATGGGAAGCCCTGATCTATCAGGGCTGGGATCTGGGATTGGGGAGAAGTGGTGCTGAGGATGGCCTTGTCCCTGAAGTTGGGCTCTTCCCTAAAATTGCCCATGAGCCTGCAGCGAATGTACAGAACAACTGTGATGAGATTCCAATCCTGCATCCTCATTAATGGGCGGATTGATCTGACCAGTGTGGTGATGGATTTGATGGAAGCTGAGGGCAGTGACCAATCTTTTCCTGCACAGATCAGAGGAGATCACTATGATGTTGCTAGTTAACCTGGCAGATATTATCTGTTCCACTTTACCTCAGAGAAAGGAACTAAAGAGGAGTCACATGCTGAGTAGATTGCCAAGGTCCTGTTTTCCTGCCTGAAAGACAGGGGTTTTGATAAGACCTTGTGTGCCATTGGAGGAGACCCAACAAATGTGAACACTGGTGTGAATGCTGGAGTAATGCGGAAGCTGGAGCTGCACCTGGGGAGAAAGCTGATCTAGTTAGTGTGCAGCCTGCACACTGTTGAACTTCCCTTGCGCCGTCTCGTTGTTGACCATGATACCCATGCTCTGTCAAACAACACATTTTCCGAGCCAATAGGAAAGCTCCTTGATTTTGCTACATACTTGGATATCAATCCAAACTTCCCCGGATCTCTGCTGGCCCTTCACTGATCAAGCTGCCTAACAAGGTTCAAGATCTTTCAACTGAACGACACGATGGCTCTAAAATTGTCTGTGCAGTCAGGGATAGAGTGCTTCCTGCACGGTTGGCCTTGTTGGACATTTGACCAGTGAACCACAGCCGTTGGTTCATTACAACGAGCAGACTTCTCAGGCTCTGGGTGTCAAAGCACGGACTTAAAAGAAAAACTCGAAGAATCTGCAATTAATTGTGCAATTCATCATTGGACTACACTATCCATGTTGGTTCACTGTGAAGGTTAAGCACTTCTGGATCGAAGGGCCTAGACACATCCTGTTTCAGCTGGACTGCCTCAATTCCCAAGGGAAGGAGGTGCTGGACCTTATGATGCTGACCGTGAGAGTATCTGCCTGGCATGCACACGGTGAAGACATTATCCAAACACTGCTGTGCTCTGAGCATCAAAAGGATAGAATTGAGGGGGATGAAGAAAGTCGCCATCAGGGAAGAGGAGAACCCTGACACTCAGCTGAGGGACCTCTATGTCAGAACCAGAATGGCACCTGACATCAATCGTAATGCTTTCAGCATTGTCGACATGATCAGCTGGTCAGATTTTGTGTCAAAGCCACCTCATCTGCTCCCTAAGCAACTCAGAGATGAATAACTTCATCAACACCCCCACGGAGGTCCTCAGTTGGCCTTGCCACACACGACTTATTGAGAGTTGTGAAAATGGTGACTGATGCTTCTGCTAAGTACTTCGCAACAGGAAGAGTGGTATGGAGGGACCAGGGCTCAGGAGACTAGCAGGAGACTGGTGTCCAAGAATGAGTCAAAGCAGAACTTGTGCCACCTGGTAGAGTTCAGGAAATCACGAATTGTTCCTTGTAATTGTATCCAGTGATATGCATGCAGTTCACCTGTTAATAAAGGTGTAAACTTGATTTGACTTTGTCAATATACATAATTTCCCGTATGTCTTTCAATATCTTAAAAAGGGGCTCGAAAGGATAAAAATTGCGAGTTAAAACTACATGATTGATGTAGGTTAAAGTTATCCTATCCAAAAAGCAACAACAACTCATATTTGAATTCCTCATGAAAAACTACATCATTTAGACATCCCTCATGTACAAATTTCCTTCAAGTTCATTTTGGCACCGGAGTATGACCCGCTCTAGTGTGCATAGTCCCAGCCGACAGAGGAAGAGGAGCTACGACACCTCCAGGTGCCAGTGAGGACGGAGCGGTTACCTGGGTGGGGACGAGTGGTCTAGGGGTGAGATGCTCGTCTCACAATCGAAAGGTTGTGGATTCGAGTCTCACCTGTCGCTACTCTTCGCCTGCGACCGATCGGCGTGAGATATTGGCGACGCTACATGACTCAACGGTCGACGTGTCGTAAAACCAATAACCAACCGGTTACCTGGGTCATAGGAACTATCGCTCGTAGGCTTGGAGAAGCGCTACGGCTGGCCGGTCCCAGGTCCGGAGCTTATTGGCGGACATTGGTCGTTGGCTTTCGTGCGACAAACGTGGGCGTGACAGGAATGCGACGCGAAGGTACACCGGAGGGCATTGATGAGGTAGGAGGGGGAAGAGTATGAATGGGTTGTAATGTGTGGGTGGGATGGAGTATTTTGGAAGTGGTGGTGGTGGTGGTAGTGGATGTCGTGGTTGAGGTGTTCGGGGGCTTGGCGGGCTTTTTCAACTGCCACTTGGCACCATCTTCACCCGCCTCTTCCTCCGAGTGTGCCTCCGAAGGCTCGGAAGGCGCTGGGGGTTGCATCACTATGGTCTGTTCCGGCCTGTGCGGCCAGCTTGTGAGTGGCTCCCCAGCTGTCTGTGCCTCCGTGGTAGGGAGACTGCAAGCGAAATCAAATGAACGTAGCTGAGTACTAAGTTGGGCAAGTAGTTGGGTATCACTGGAGGGCAGCTGCAGTGCGTGGGTGGTCGAAGTGTTGCGTGTTCTCTCTGCGTACATCACTTTAGGATATCTTTCCTCGTATTGATCTCCCGCTTGCCGAAATGAGATGTTCCCGGCGCTTTCCAACGATAACATCGCTTTCTCCATCATGTAGGCTGGGCAGGATCGGGCGAAGGTCGTGTGGGGAACCTGTCCCCTCCCCTCTTGTATAAGAGGGGGATGGAGGTTCGGCCCCTGCCCCTAACATTTCGGAAACTACTGAAGCTATAAGCACACAATTTAGAAGGTAGATTACGCATGTAGTGAGCAACACATTTCATGACCCTAGGCCTTTAAGGTCGAATGACGTGATCGGCTGCCTCACCGCACCGCCGCTCCACCGCACCAACGAAGCCTTTGTGACCTTGAACGCTCGCCGACCGCCGCCAGGTTGGTCGATTTGACACCCCGCAATTCCTATATTTACTAACGGATTTCGATTTTGTGTTGCATAGGATGCTCTTATCAATAAAAAAAACAAAGTCACAGCATTGCATTACAATATAACTGCCCGTTTATGAGATAATGTTTTTAAAAAAACAAGTGGGCGGATTCCACCCCACCCTCCTTCGGGGCGCGTGTGAAACATCCACATCTTATACTTACATCAATCCTGTAGCACTGCCCCACCACCAATAATTTTCATAAAAGAACATCTATGTATCACCCTACAATATCAAATAATTGAAAGTTTGGTGGCAGTAATTTGGATTAATTGACGATAACTCGCAATTTGATGGGAAAAAGATCCGCGATCTTCCTTCTTTTTACGTCATAGCTCAGTAGCCTGGCACATCTTAATTTTCACATCATAGGGTCGTCAAAGTATGCGCTGTAGCCTATGCCAAGCTTCCGAATTTCTGTGATTGGGGAACAACGTATTTTCATTATTTGTAGGAACATTGACCTGAAAAAAGTTCGATGTAGGAGTCTTGCTACTACTCAATTATGGAAGCCGAGGCCAGTATGTGTGCTGGGTTCCGTCCTTTCCGTATGGGATAGACAATGGCTGAGATAACCTCTCTCCCTCCTTCAGTCTCTTCGTCTTTTCTGATTGACTGAAAGAAACGCACCGTTTTTTTTGGCGGCAGAGAACAGTCACCAGCATCATTGTCGCCTGACAAATGCATGTCGACATGAGTCTCTGCAGCGGTGTCTAATGCTTGTCTCACCTCGCATGCTTTCCACTGACTTTTGGCCAATTATAGGTATTTTCTATGTCTTGTATCTGGTTACTTTTACAAGACTTATTTTTACATGACTTATTATTACAAGACTTATACAAGACTTATTATATCTGATATGTTTTGGTGCGACTGCAAGGAGCATGATGAGATATAGCGGTGACTTTTAATATGATAAGTTCACAAAGTTCATAAGCGTTAAGGCTTGATAAGGGCCACAGGGCCCATTTCGGTTAAGCATATATAGGGAAGATACTATAAAAGTACATGCTCACACCCCAATCAATCCATTATCTCAAGCTCCAAGGTAACTATATATCCCAGCCTATCTAGCACCATTCACCTGATATTGCATAACACACTCCTCAACAATTTCAAACTCCTCCAATCATGCCCCATTGTGCTACCATAGCCAATCCCATGAGTATCACATCCAGAAGAAAGGTGCTGAATCCACTGCTAGGTACACCCTATATAGCATAATATAATACTAGTAGTATAATATACCATTGTAGCTAGTGTAATACTCAATTTATTAGCATGATCAAAAACATAAGGGTCCAAGTTTCAACAATAACACAGGGACCAGCATCCCCCACACCCTTCAATGTCTTTCTACCTTACCTATCCCTATTCACTTGATCTCATGTAACAAATGTGACCTGAGTGCCCTACCAATAATTTTCCGACTCCATCCACGCCCGCCTAAAGGGCGAGCGTGGACAATGCACACCCACTTAGCATAGATATATCCCCATCCACCACCCCTTATAACTCAAAAACAAGATTTTGCAACCTAAAATAGTTGTCCACCATATTCTAAACACATTTAATGAGGGACCCCCAAAACACCAGCAGGTAGGCTATTCCACTGATCAACAATCCTTTGACTGAAGATCTGTTGGCGCTTAACTGTCCTACACCTTGATTTGTCTAACTTGAATTGATGACCCCTATGTGATAGTCTAAATAGACGAGCATCATTCAGATTAACCTGATCTAACCCTTTAATAATTTTATACATTTCAATCATATCACCCCTTAATCTCCTATACTTCCCCATATTCTAAGTTACCTAGTCCACTGATGAGTGTAGTGGCTTTGCGCTGCACTCTTTCTAGCATATCTATATTTTCTAAGTAGGGGCTCCATGCCTGTACATAATATTCTAAGTAGGGTCGCACATAGCCAAGTACAGCATATTCATCACTTCTTTGCTCTTATACCTCACACTCCTATTAATGATACCCAGAATTCTGATTGCCTTGTTCCTTAGCTGATACACATGGTTTTTCTACTTTAAGATCATTTGAAACTAACACACCTAAATCTCTTTCCCCTTCAATAACATCCAATCTCCTACCTCTCATTGTATATCTGAAAGTCTCACCTCCAGACCCAAGGTGCATAGCCTTACATTTTTCATAGTTGAAAGACTTCTGCCATTGATCAGCCCTTTTTTAGGTCCTCCAAGTCAAGTTGAATATTACTAGATTGCTCACTACTGTTAGCCACTCGTACCAATTTGATGTCATCAGCAAATTTGAACACCATATTCCTCAGCCCTACCTCAATGTTATTCACAAAAAATGATAACGAGAAGTGGCCCTAGAATGGCTGTGGCACTCCACTCAGAATATCCTTCCATTCAGATTTACATCCATTTAGCACTACCCTTTGTTTCCTTCCCCTTAACCATGCTTCAATCCAACCTAGAACCGTCCCATCAATTACATGCTGTTCTAGTTGCTGAATTATGGAAATTATCTGAATTGTGGAACTTTATCAAAAGCGTTGCTAAAGTCCAAGTACACTACATCCATCCTGGTTTGATTGTCTACTTCTTTACTTATATACTCCATAAACTTCAATAGGTTAGTTAAACAAGATATTCGAGAAAAAAAATAGTGGTGGTTGGTTTTTAAAAGGGTTTTTTTTTTTAAAATTATTTTTTTTTTTTTTTTTTAATTTTTTTTATATTTTTTAAAATATTAAAATTAAAATATTTGGTTTTTTTTTTTCCCCCACTTTTATTTTTTTTTTTTAAAAATTGGTTTTATATTTTTTTTTTCCCAAATCTTCGGTTCTTTAAAATTCCTTAAAAAACGCCTGAAAATGATACCATGGGGAACTGCCAATGCTTTAGCACAGGGGTGTCGATTTTTCAAAAAAAAACATTGGGGGGGGCGAAGTGTCAACGTACTAGACCCCCACCCCCCCCAACCAAAAACTCATCGGATTTCGCCCACTATATTTTCAGACCTAAATAATTCTGATTTTGTATTTGACGATGTGTATGTTTATGTTTATTCAGCATCCTCGCCAACGGGCAAATTCGTCCAATAACAGGTGAAGTCACCTAAGCAAAAGAGCAGTACACAGTACATGCCACATACAAACTTTGAGTTATAGTATGCGACTACAGTGTCATACAGTGGCATCGTCATCGTCATCGTCATCGTCATCGTCATCGTCATCGTCATCGTCATCGTCATCGTCATCGTCATCGTCATCGTCATCGTCATCGTCATCGTCATCGTCATCGTCATCGTCATCGTCACGTCACCGTCACCGTCACCGTCACCGTCACCGTCACCGTCACCGTCACCGTCACCGTCACCGTCATCGTCATCGTCATCGTCATCGTCATCGTCATCGTCATCGTCATCATCACCGTCACCGTCACTGTCACTGTCGTAAATGAAATATTTTCGCGCCCATATGCAGGCTAAAACACACCGGCCTTGATGGAGCATCGGAGCACAGCAGGCCTGAACTGTTATGACGATGGGTGAAGGTATTTCCTTGGTGCCTAACATTAGGGAGGGGCGAAGCCAAAGTTTTGGTGGGGCGAGTTCAGGGTCGGGGAGGGGGCACAGCTTCCACAAAAGCATATAAATCGAAAACAATGTCCTCTGATCAATCATGTCCATTGATGCAGTCATCGTGATCGCCGAGTCTAGTCAGTCACCACACACGACACCAAGCAAACTAAAATGCACAACGGATCACAGACATCAATCAGCGCAATCGTCCTACTATTTGTTTTGTTTTTACAACAGTCTAAAAACTCCGCCCGTACCCAATGGCGCAGCCAAGAGCAAGAGTAGGACACACTGGGCACATGCCTCTCCGGTCACGGCCAAGGAGTCCGAAAAGGTCAGCCCAGGAGATTCCCAGAAGGGCCATCCGACGGTTTTGAAATGGATATGTCGGCTCGAATGGTTTCTTTGCAAGAGTCGGAAATAAAAAGTACAAAACTTCGGAAAGTGGGAATAATGGCAGAAATCAAAACAGTTTTCAAATCGGCGGAATTGGAATGGTCCCCGCCCCAGGTGTGTCGCAACAGGAGCATTTTTACTGCAACCCTGTTAATACTTGTAATCCTTTCCCTCCAAAAGGTTAAGTGCGGAGTTTTCTATACCTTTGGTGGTGCTTGGACCACACCATATTTGTGTTCTTGACCTCATTGACCAATTTGATTTCTAATTCCCCTTGAAATTGACTTGGGACGGATCAAGGAGGATAATATTCCAAAATCTCCAAAAAACCGCCATTCGCAGTAGTTGCAGCATAGCAACACCAAATCCAGATCATACTGTTCTTTCATCAAATCAAATAACTGCTTTCCCAAAATTTTAATCAAGATCAAAGTTACTAAGCTGAGGTCAGGTCAAATTATCTCTTCTTATCGCAGTAAGGGGAAAACTTTTCGTGCAGAACATGACAAAAGAATGATATAGACATTCTGCTTTCAAATATGTGACAAGGTCAATGGCGTTAGGTCAGGTCAAGTATTATGCATATTCTACACTGCCGTCTTGTGTGTGGAGTTGGGGTTTTTGGTGCGCGTCAGCTGCCTTGGCGATATTGCGCCCGCAATGTCGTCTTATGCCGAATGCTACTGTTCCTTGTGAATTGAAATTTTAATTCGGTTTTAGAGCCACCGAAGTAGTACACCATGACATTGTGTGAACAAACAATGATCCGAGATGACCCGACTTCGTGTGACCGGACCTTATTATATAAAGCAAATATAAAGCATATAAAGAGCAAATATAAAGAGGTGCAAAATGTCGGACAGTAGGAACACATGGCAGACGTACGGAGTCTTCATATAGGTGCGAGGGACAAGAATAAGGCCACAAGGGTGCCGCACCCAAAATCATTTCTGGCCGCGCTGCTGTCAGTACCTGTAATCATTACCCTAGTGGAGGTAAGGTCAGTCTCGCTGCTCACAGAATTTGCTTTTCTGATGGCATCAATATCCATCGATCGAAATGTGCAACAAGAGCAGCTGTGTCTCAAGCAGATTCAATGGCTGTGACGAATTGGGAAATATTAATACATGGGTGACATTGGTACCTATTAATGGTAAGGTGAACGGTAGAACGCGGAGAAAGTGACAACTAATGCACACAAAGCTGCTCGGAAAGATGATGCAAAGCCGTGACTAATCCCACACCGTTCACTGTGACTGACCAGGGCCGTGGAGTACGCACCTTCTACCAGGGTTGGATTTATACTTTGCAATCCTGGATGAGGAGAGGACAATTTCTGAGTGATGGAATACGGAGAGGATATTTTCCTTCAAACCTTGACATCAGAATCTCACTTTGAAGTTTCAGGTGAATCTTGAGCACTTTACCACAGGGCGATTCATTGTCGAACAACACCATCAGACGTCCAAATTGAAAACACATGGAGGAAACAACATGGAGGATAATTTTGCGAAGAGGATAATGCTATGGATGGCAAAAATCCAGGAAACCCAGTTTTTTCCGACCCTGACGTCCACTGTGGCGGACCAGGGCCGCGGAGCACACCGTCCACTGTGGCGGACGAGAGCCGAGGAGCACACCGTCCACTATGAGTCCGTGAAGTATGATTGTCCACTGTGGCGGGCCAGGGTCGCAGAGCACACCGTCCACTGTGGCGGACCGGGGCTGTGGACCACACCTTCTACTATGGCGGACCAGAGCCGCGAAGCACACCGTCCACTCTGGCGGACCGGTGCCGCGGAGTACATGGTCCACCGTAACGGACCGGAGCCGCGGAGCACACCGTCCACTGTGGCGGACCAAGGCCGCGGAGTACATCATCAACTGTGGCAGACCAGGGTCGCGGAGTACACCGTCCACTGTGGTGGACCGGGGCCGTGGAGCACACCTACTATGACGGACTAGGGCTGCGAAGTATAGCGTCCACTGCGGCGGATCAGGGCCGCGGAGTACATCATCCACTGTGGTGGATCAGGGTCGCGGAGCAAACCGTCCACTGTGGCGGATCAGGGCCGTGGAGTACACCGTCCATTGTAACGGACCGGGGCTGCGGAGCACACCGTCCACTGTGGCGGATCGGGGCCGCGGAGTACACCGTCCATTGCGGCGGATCATAGCCATCAACAGGTCAAATTATGTCATGCCATGGCAGTGGCGTACCTAGGATTTGCGAGATGGGGGGCAAACTGATTTGGAAGGGGCCCACCTACCCCCATTTAAAAAAAGTCCCCGGATTTCCACCACTATTTTTTTCAAAGGGGTTCTTTTTATTTTTGTCATATAATAATTAGTGACCAAATTAACTGTCCTGTGGAGGGGGCCAAATCTACCACCATCATTTCTGAATCACCGGATTTCAACCCTAACTCCCCCATCCTGTTTGAAGGTTTTTCTTTTGGTATCCCTTGAAAAGTCACCTCACACTGCTGAAATTACACCTGAACAAATCACTCAAAAATGTAAAATTTTCCAATATCAGGCATTCCAATTAATAACGCCCGGTCGCCAAAACGCTAACGTTCGTGCACGTGTACACCCGCCTTGCGCAGTCGGCGCATTCGCCACTCTACGTGCGCTTCTCCGGTTTCTGCTAGGCCTCCCACGTTTTGCTAATTACTGCCACATGATAGTCTTGTGCCATATTTGACATGTGGAAAGCCTGGTATGGCGGCTCGCTGGAAAATTCGATAAATTCAATTCGATGTATTAGTTCTCTTCTTCACACATTTTCTCGTGGTTAAGAAATCCGGAGACACTGAGCTTTGATGCGCCTCATCTCTTTGGTTAATTAAGCTCTCAGATTGGCTACCGAGCCGTGACCCTAGCTAGGTGTTCGTTTTTTTACCCGTTGCGTTTTTCTTCTTCTATGGATGTGTTTTAGGGCTCCAGCCAATTTTTGTTAGGGGCCCGGCACATGTTTGAGACCCGGCTCTTTTTTACAGCTTTGTTGCTTTTTTATACACCGACGATATTTTTTTGGTATCGGCGCGTTTTCGAAGACGCCGATGTATTTATTTAGTGCCCGGTCTTTTTGTTCCTTGTTTACGATCAATTCCCTTTTTGAGGGCCCAGCCTGTTTTTGAGGCCCCATGCGGTCTCATGGCCCTGGTGTGCCTTGATGGCCTCCGTTGTGCTTTTATTTAGCGCTCCCGGTGTGTTTATTTCGAGCTGTAGCGCATATTTTAAGGCCCTGCCGCTTTTTGCGAAACTCGGTACGCTTTGGATGGCCCGGTGCATTTTCGGCCTCCCGTTGTGCTCTTAGGGTCCCGTTGTTTATTTGAGGCTCCTTATCGCACATTTGTGGGACCCAAGCACGATATTGGTGGCTCCGGTATAATTTTTATGGGTCCCGGTGCGACTTTTCGGGCCAAGGCGCGTAGTTCCGAGGGGATCGGAAGCAGTTTTCTGGGTTCGACGCAATTTTTCGTGACTTCTGGATTTTTTTCAAGTCCGAGTCCCTGCCTGATATTTCTGGCACCCCGCACTATACCTTTGTGTCCCGCCGCGATTTTTCGAGCTCCGGTACGCTTTTTCGGGGCCGTACGCGATTTTTGAAGGCATCTGGAGGTATGTTTGAAGCTCCGGAGATTTCCCTGACTCTGCCGTATATTTTTCGGAATCTCTCCCTATTTTAGAGGGCACCGACTTGCTTTTTATCGAGTCCCGATACGATTTTTGGGGCACGCTGTGCTGGCAGAGGTGAATTTTTGATGCCCCAACCCGAAATTTTGGGATTACCGACGGAATTTTGGGTCCCGAACGCGATATTTGGGGGGTCTCGTCGCGAGTTGTCTGGGCGCGTTGTACTTAGCTAGGCCCCAGCACGATTTTGGTTGACCCCGGTGCAAATTTTCGGGGTCCGGTGTAAGTTTTTGGTGCCCGCTGTATTTACTTAGAGACCCCTATGCGAATTCTGGGGCCCCTATGCGAATTCTGGGGGCCTCCGACGCGGATTTATGGGCCCCAGCGTGATTTTTGGGGACCCCGGTGCGATTCTTGGGAGCCTGCCACTTCAGGATGGGGGACATTTTTATCTTTGGTACGCCACTGCGGCTGCTCAACGAGTTTTTTTTCAGCTGATGGCACCATCGAGAGTAGAAAGGCCCTTCGGATAATTTTATTTCGGGACCTATTCTGAATTTTCCGGTGCTCGACAGGTTTCTTTTCCGGTGTTCCACGCTTCTTTTTTGGGGTCCTTAACGAAATTTTTATATCCGCAGGGTGACATTCCCGGTAGAAATTGATTTTTTGGGGGAAACCAGCTGCGACTTGTGAGGCACTTTGGTGGGCCCAACACGTTTTGTGGGCTTTTGGAGCGGTTGTTGGGACCCCAGAGTGATTTTCCATGTCGGGACTGTTTTTCCTTTCCCCGGCTTCATTTGTTAGGTGATCCCAATGAGACTTTTGGAGCCCTGGTGCGACCTGTCATGCTCCTAGCGTGACTTTCAGGGATCCGGGCGAGAATTCTTTGTAACCCAGGCTCAGCATGACATTCAGGGGCCCTGGCCCGACCATTTGTTGCCTCCGTAGTGATTTTCTTGAACCTAAGTACGACTCTTTTGAGCTCCCAGCGTGATTTTCAGGGGCCCAGGTGGGAACTTTTGAGGCCCCAGCGTCCCTTTCAGAAGCCCCTGCGCGACTTTTCAGAAGCCCCCTAGTGATTTCCAAGGGCAGCGGCACGACGTTTTTGGGCCTAAGTGCGATTTTTGGACCCTGTCTTCATGTGTTGGATGCCTATCGCGAGTTTTAGTGGCCTGGACACTTATTTCGGGGTCCAATACGTTTTGGTTTCTTTTGGAACAATTGCTGGGACCCCAGAGTGATTTTCCATGTCCAGACTGTTTTTTTCGTTGCCCCGGTTTCATTTATTGGGTGTTCCCGATGAGAGTTTTGGGGCCCCGGTGCGACCTGTCGAGCCCCTAGCGTGATTGGCGTGGGCCCGGGCGCGACTTTTCGGTACCTTCAGGCTCAGCGTGATTTTCAGTGGCCCCGGCCCAACCTTTTAGAGTCCCCATTGTGATTTTTAAGAGCTCCGGCACGATTTTTTTTCGGCCCTGAACTTAATTTTCTGGGCTCAGGGGCGAACTTTTGAAGCCCTCAGCGTGATTTGCAGGGGCCCAGCCGTCTTTCTGCGGCACCCATCGTGATTTTCAAGTACCACAGCACGACGTTTTGTGCTCCCAGCGTGATTTTCTCGGTGCCCGGTCCACCTTTTGGGGGCCCCAGCGCGATTATCACAGGCCCCGACCCGACCTTTTGGGACCCAACGTGATTTTGAGGGCCTGACCAGTCTTTTTGGTGCCCAGTGTCGTTTTCGAGGGCCCCAAGCGTGACTTCCGGTCTTTTTGGCCTCCAGCGTGATTTGCAGGTGCCCGGCCCGACCTCTTATGGCATTAGCGTGATTTTCTGGACCCTGGCGCGATTTGTCGGGGTCCCGGCGCGACCTTTTGGAGGCACAGAGGTATTTTCAAGGGCCCGGTCGAAAATTTTGGAGCCATCAGCGTCATTTTTAGGGTTCGGGACCGATTTTTGAGGTCCCAATGTGATTTTCAGGGGCCTTGCTGGGATTTTTGGAGCCCCATCGTCATCTTCAGGGACCCTGCTCGACTTTTTGGGACCCCCAAAATGATTTTTATGTTCCCCGGTGTGATTGTTCGGGATACCAGCAGGATTTTTATGGAGCCTGGCGTTTTTTTCCGAACCCCGGCGCGATATTGGGGGCCCACAACCTGTCATGGGAAGGGTGACTGCTCCAATGCTCCCCCTTCGGTACGTCATTGCGCATGTCCCAATGATTGTATAGTTTAACAATGCCGTCTATGGAGTGCATCGCACAAAACCGACTTTCCTATGCCCATTTAACTGCTTGCACCACATGTAGTGTTCAGAAATATACACTCTGCAATTGGCCTAAATTCATCCCATTATATTCGGGGTTCTTAAACCTCAGCCTGGTACGTACACATCACTGGACGATGAAAAGCCGTCATAGTAGTCTCCGTTGTAATTCGGTTTTTGTAATGCTCTTAATCCAAATGTCTTCATTGAATAGATTATGGGATCAGAGTCTATACTAAGCAGATATTGTTACATATACCATGAGCCCACCAACTTACCGAACCATTTCTGTTGAACGACATAATTTGAATGAAATGTTTAACGTGCTGTCAATGCCACTACGCAGTAGGGTGTTGCGCTAGTTGCAGATCCAAAATGCCATACCGAGATTTTATGGGTGGGGCCCTAGGAACAAATAAAATCAAATTTTTATCCCACGTTATGCAACCTCCATCCAGCCGGCGGCTTCAAAGTTTCAGTAGGCAGCACTAGCGATCCAGTGACAGTCTTGTAAGTTGAGTTGAGACATTGCTTTCCACCCCCCACCAGGATCGGAACGGCGCCCTCGCCAACATCGCTTCCACCCCCACCCCCAGGATCGTTACGGCGCCCTCTCGGATCCGCCCGGCGCCCTCGCCAGACATCGCTCACACCCCCACCTTTCGGCGTCGGTACTGCGTCAACAGGCTGTGCCTTGACAGTCCGTCTTCCGACCAAAATGTTCCTTCATCCCGCAAGAAACTGGCGGATACAGTGGGGGGTAAATGGGGCTTTACCCTCCTGATGAGCTTCGAAAGCGGGCACAAAAATGGTTGTTTTCTTCAAATTTAGGCAAACAGTGAACTAAACCCGCTCACGGGATCACAGAAGCCCGTTCCACATCCAACGGGTGCCCCAAACAGCTGGTCTAGATCCGACTCTGCTTTGACCCTTGACCTGTGAGACATTCAAATTATATGACACGATGGATTATGACCTTCAGTACCATTGAAAAGGCACATAACCATGTTCATTAAAAGGTTTTGACGGTTGACCCACGGTTTATATCCATTACGTTTATTGGGTAAAATAAGGAACTTGACCTGACCTGGAAGGTGACTTAATTAACCTGAGGTCATCAAAATGGGCATCATCTGAAAGCTCTCATTGCGAGCAATCCACTGGTCTCTGATTCGTAGCCGTACGACGTCTACGACGTCTACGAGTTTGGAAAAATGGGCATACATTATGACGTCATCACCATAGTAAGTGAATGGGGAAACTTTAGGTCGAGCCGGCTGGATGGGGGTAGCATCAAACCCGGGGTTTTGCTACCATGAATGTTTTCATGACCACCCACATAAAAATATACTATGGCATTTTGTCTCCGAGAGGAAAAGTCCTCCAGCGCAACACCCTACTACGCAGTTACCCAGCTGAAGATCCACTCAGGTCAGTTGCCATGCTCGTCATGTGCCTTCTCAGGTCACATGGCAAGCATCACGAGCGCCTAATCCTCTCTGGGGACGAGTGGTCTAGGGGTAAGATGCTCGTCTCACAATCGAAAGGTTGTGGGTTCGAGTCTCACCTGTCGCTACTCTTCGCCTGCGACCAATCGGCGTGAGAGATTGGTGACGCTATGTGACTCAACGGTCGACGTGTCGTAAAACCAATAACCAACCAACCAGCCTAATCCTCTCTGGGGATTCTAATATTATGAGAGGCGTTCTCGTACTTGAAGTTGATATAAGAGTGTGTGGGCTCCATTATTGTATCTGTTCTACCATAATAAATGATGGAAATCAGTGTCTTGCTATATTGGATGCCAGCACCGATAATACCCAGGCATCTCAATCAAAAGGTTGGATATCCGTGTGCTGTGCCAAACTGTGAAAATCCATTGAAATGTGGAAATTTGTACGTTCTATTCTATACTACAGTCACGCAATGGATGTGTAGACGGGTGACGTTATGGTCCCGCGCGTCGCCAAGGCGACGCGTGCCTTCCGATTGGCTTGTTGCTTTCGCGCCGAAAGATCCCCGGCCGCGAGAGTGTGAGAATAAAGCTGGCCGCGGGCGGACGTGCGGTCCGCCCGTGCGGGTTGGACTGAAAGCTGTCATGCGTGTTTGCGGTTCGGACCCGGCGACTGCATTGTTCGGACCCAGCGACTACATTGGTGGCGGCGGTCGGATTGACAGCTTTCGGATCGTCTGACTCGCACGACGGAAGCCAGATGACTTGATTGAGCGTTGTAGCGGACTGAGGAGTGGAGAATTTGCGTCGTCTGAATTCCGTCGTAACGGAGTGTAGTGATACTTAGGACTTGGCCCGGTGTGACGCGTGAGTGCAGCCATTTACACAGAAGGATTGCGTACAAGTGATGAGTTTGGGGGTCGCGAGCAAGATGTACGGCGATTGCAAGATGGCGGCCCTGCCAGGTACAGGTTCTGGTGAGAGTGCTGTTGTCGCCTAGCAACGGCAGACTAGCAGGCGCCTCCAGTACTCGTCTGCGCGCCAGCTGATTGAGATGACGTAACGACTCCGCGTAGCAACGTGGCATCTCGAGGACACGGCTAAGGCCCTACGCAGAAGGACTGACACGCAACTCCTGCGTGCGATTCTCAGCGTCGGAACCGCGACCTGTACTCGCCTGTTGTCGCGTCGGGAGCGAGTACTTTTGAGGATGCAGTGGCAAAAGTACGTCACGTGTGCAGTGCCGCTCGGCACGTGATGCAGCCGGTGCGCCAGATGGCTGCAGGGGGGGGCCCAGCTTGAAGCGTCAGCTGTTGCTCGGTTAGAGAAGAGGATAGCCGAACTAGAGCTCCGAGTCCGGACTGGACTCAGGTGACTAGGGATGCAGTGCCTGGATGTACAGCTGGCGTAACAGACACGCCAGCAGGACGCGACTTGAGTGTGGATGATGCGAGGCAGGGCGTCGGTGAGCCGCTTGCCCCGGCGTCCGGGGCTGGGTCACTCGCACCACCCGTTCGATGTGGCATATTCCGAACAGCGTGTGCTGGAATCTGGAGGCGAAGGGGGTTCACATCCTTCCTCCGGAAGCACCGCTCTCGGAACTCACATCGTTGGGGAACGTGGGGATCTCGGCGCGGATGCGTTAGCGGCTGGTGGTGACGACAGTAACAGTGGCGATCTGGGTCCCACCCAAGCAACTTCCGTCCAGAGGGAAGAAGGGGATGGGTGCCCCGCTGTCAGGAGAGAATGGGCGTTGATGGGCACTACGGTTAGCTTAGGAATAGAAAGCCCTGATGTTGTCCCATCCGTGGAGGGAGTGGGGTCAGAGACAGATGACCCCGGGCCTGGACTTCCCCCGAGTGTACCGCCAACTGTGTTGCGACGATCGAGTCGGGTTAAGCGAGCTCCTGGCTGGGTGTTGTTAGAATAGTCGCTAGTTGCAGTGTAAACGTGTGTGTGATGTGAGGTTGCGCGATGTTAGATTAAGATGCTAGTGTACGAATTGTTGTTAGAACAGCCGCTGGTTACAGTGTAAAACGTGTGAGATGTGAGCACCTGTTTGCGCGATGTTAGAATAAGATACTAGTGTACCAATTGTTATAACTAGCGTTGGGCGGAAATGAGGATCCCGCCGGGGATGCATTAGTGGATGGGCGGTTTGTTTCGGGTCTACACCACATTGTGAAACGGTGTAATGTCTGTGCGGATTGTGGAACGCTTGTTGGGGCGCCTATGGCGAGTGCTAGATGCCTTGTGCTGAAATCTAGTGCGTACCCTATTAAGACTTGCGACGGTCTTGCGCAGTCGTGACATCAGTCTTTGTGTTGCGGATAAACCCGTTGCCATACTGCTGACGACCACTTGTGGCGATAGTTCGAACAGCGTGGCGATACATCGTGTGCCATTTCGCTCCGGTGTCATGTCTTGGTCGTGAGTGTTGGGTGCGTGAGGCACTCCTTTTTTCAAGGTTTATAGAGTGTAGACGGGTGACGTCATGGTCCCGCGCGTCGCCAAGGCGACGCGTGCCTTCCGATTGGCTTGTTGCTTTCGCGCCGAAAGATCCCCGGCCGCGAGAGTGTGAGAATAAAGCTGGCCGCGGGCGGACGAGCGGTCCACCCGTGCGGGTTGGACTGAAAGCTGTCATGCGTGTTTGCGGTTCGGACCCGGCGACTGCATTGTTCTGACCCAGCGACTACAGATGTATCGTGATAGTAACTTGTATGCTTCAATTATCAAAATACATGTAAATGTTGAAGTGTATGGCAGCTAGGACCAAGGCCGTATACAATGCATAGCTCTGTAATATCAAGGCAAGGAAATTGCACTTGCAAATTGTATGCCTTACCTTGATTGTGTTCCGTTACTGCCTCAGTCTTTACAGTTTTATACTCTAGGCAATATTAATGAAATCGATGTTAAATATGTTAACAGTCAAAGAACCACAGTGATACTCTAGTATGAATGTATTTTGGTACTGGCTGGCACATTATCTGCTTTATAGTATTTTCATAGCATAATATCAGGTGTGAATATCCATATATCTGTTGTATTATATGAACTCCTGAATTAGTTGCTTTGTTGTAGGGTCATGTCCAAGTGTGCATGACTTAAGAAATGAAGTGCTACGATGTGATATGTACAGCTTTTTCTTAGTCATGGATTGCAGGGAGTTTTTCACATATCCAAATATGTGCATGCTGTATTTTAGGAAATTTAGATGTCTCAGAAGTGGGAGGGCCAGCTACCATTGTTCCCCCCACACACCCACACACTTTGAAAAGTGGGAGGGCCGTGGCCCCCTGCCCCCCCCCGCCCTGTTCCTACGCCTATGATGCAGACAGACACACATTTTTCAGTCGGCATGGTCTTTCGTCTCTTGCAAAATTTGCATGCCAAGGGCATCACCATCCGTACAATGAGTGTGACATGATCGAACATGATCGCCTAGTGGCGTACCAACTGTTCTATTGTAGAAGCTACGCACATTTTCATTAAACCGTAGTCGTACAGGCCGCTTACTTGCTGCTATATACGTCAGGGGTACCGGCCCTTCAGCGGCCATAGGGTCACTAGTTTTTATGACGTCATCTATTAAATATTTCCTGCGCATATGCTGCGCCAGAATGCCAGAATACAAAGGCCCTAAGGGGTCTTTCAAAGCGCTGATACGGACGTTACAAGCATATCTCTAGAAGTGCAGTCGATATACTAGATGCACACCAACCCCACTGCCGTATTGGTGTTCCCGACCGTTTTGGCCCAGCATGCGACGAAGCGAACACACACACAGACAGACAGACAGACAGACAGACAGACAGACAGACAGACAGACACACAGACAGACAGACAGACAAACATTTTTCGACAAGTTTGGAAAACCGACCGCCATGTGTTATATCTTCAATAGAGATTTCTCGTGACATAGTCACTCAAGTTCTATCTACGATTTTGGAATTATAGGTTTTCTATATGTTTAGCTACTCAGGAAGAATGGATTTCTGCTCTGTGGCTACGTGCAGTTAATCTCTTAGGAACAAGCCTGGCATTTCGTATTTTACCTTTTCGAGAGATGCGGTAAGCGGAGTGGGTGCACCGGTGAGCAAGTACCTGATTAGATGAACATCAAAACTGCTTGCGTCTGCTCCCCATTTGAGGAAGGCGACATGGGGCTTCAAGGCGAAGCTATTCCTACGTGGGAATGCAATTCCATCCATGAACATTCGATCAAGGTAGGTAATCCATTGATTTTATAGCATTCAAATTATCTGACTTGCTCTGGTAACTGGGCTCAGGTTATTTATAACAATGCTCAATATTTTAAGTTGGTAATAGGCTAACTAGCATTTCACTGCCTGCATTTTCTCTGCATACCTAGGTATGCAGACTGAGGTTCAGTAGGTACCTATTATGGGATTTCGTATCCCAGGGACATAACTGAAACTGAAAGGCACATAACTATTTTTATATTCATTTGCTGATGATGCTGCTGCAGTGATACATTATTCGCGAAATAGGGTGGAATATACCACTTAATGAACACTGAATTGATATCCTCCCCAAATAAGTATCGCCACCGTGCTTCTTGGTGGGTGTTTGTGAAGTCTGCATGCCTCGTTTCTAACTGTATCCCGTTCACAAATATCATACTTTTGCTAACCATAACGGATCTGAGATCGTAATATAGAACATCCCGTAGAGCAATTTCAGATAAAGAGATTACTTAGATGTGCTATGTTATACAATGCCAGTTTATGGCATAGGTGTTTGCATCGCTATCGTTGATATCGGTATCTGCAGATAAGGTGCCTTTCAAAACACGCAAAACGGAAACAGTCATGTCTACGCAATTATCTCAAAAACTGGATTTGCAGGACTTAACACGATTATAAATAGCATTACTTCCATGGCGATTTCGACATCCTGTCGTACTCGTTTCGACATCTCACACCTAACGAGAAATCATTATTTAACGCTGTGCTGTTGTCATGATTAAAACCCTATAAATGAACTGTTTGTCAAATATAACATTTTGAAGTTCCCTCATATTGTACAGGAGCAGAAAATATTACTACTTCACATATTTTGTATCAAACATTACCAATCACTATAATGAATATGTTACAATACTCATCACCAAGTAATTTAAGGCATGTTGATAATTTCATGTACCTTTTTCATCGAAATCCTATAGACTTCATTCCATATCATTTATAGCACCAAGAACTTGGAATAGTATTATTGGTTCAACATTTCCTTCCTGTAATCATGTACCTATTAGGAAGGAATATATAAAAAAGTTATCAGAGCTTATTTCATTGACTTATATATCACAAACTAACTGGCGAGGAAAAATTAACCTTGATCAATAGAACACTACAAAAAAGCAGAGGAATTATTATACGTAGGTGATTAATATAAGTATATGTGAGTAAAGCTGGATCAGCAAGTACATCCATATGTGAAGATGCATGTGTAGCTATATGCTTAATTGCATGTAAATACATGTGTGTATATGCGGGCGTGTGCATGTGTATGTGTGTAAATGTGTATGGATGCATATGTGTGCATGTTTATGTATGTGCATGTTAGTATATGTGTATGTATGTATATTTGTATAAACGATGTGTGAGCACATATGTGTCTATGTATGTGAAGTATGTGTAGGTGTACATGTTTCATGTGTGTGCATATGCAGGTATGTGTGCTTGTGCATGTGTATATACATGGATCCAACTTTTCCCTTTCTCCCCCTCATAACACAGTTCACTTTGTGGCCCCAGGAGTTCCTTGGTGTTACTAGCTTGCTACCTAGCTGAGGTGCTCCTCGGGCTACTTCTACTAATAACTGATGGTGGCCTATCTGCAAACAAAAAGACAAAAAAAATGCAACCAGTCAACTGGAGGTATGCAGAAAGATGACATGTGTATTGGCATCCTGAGGCATTCCTAAGCTGGCTGTCCTAACTTTTGAATAGCTGCCATAGGAAAGCCCAATATCAATCGAGCTTGTAATAGTGCGTGTAGCCAAATAGGACAGGCTGCTGCATACGTAACAGGGGTCGACATTAGGGAAAAAAAACTGAAAGGCAGTGGGCTTTGGTCTGCCTGCTGATGGTGTAGGATCCCCTCCAACAACGGATGTGAGATGCGACATTAAATGAACCTGGTGTTGTGAAAGCTTTCTGAAATAGCCCAAATTGATAAATAAATAAATATATATATATATATACATATATAATATAATATAATATAATATAATATGACATAATAAATAGGGCGTGATATTGAACTCCGTTGGTAGAGGCACAGTGTTAAAATAATGGTTTTTCGTCAGGTGTGAGATGTCGAATCGAGTACAGAAAGGTATCTGAATTTCCCACGGAAGCATGCCGTTTAAAATATCGTTCCTTCAATATCATTTCTGAGCCAATAGCGTACTCATACGTATATGGGCTTCGCTTATTTTGGGAGACATCTATCATACGAAGGCATATATTAATGCTAATGATAACAGATACCATACAATCAAGAAATGATTTTGCATAACAGACCACATTACAGGTCTGTTATACAATAACGTAGCAGCTATGTATCTCGGAGCACCGGGAATTGTGTTGCGAGATGCGTGTATATCACAATATGTAATGGGGAGCATAAGCACAATCCTTGCGCACGGACAAAAATTGGAAACGAGGCATGGAGACATTATAAACACACATCAGGAAGTACAATATCGCTACTTCTTGGGGAGGGATGTCTATGAAGTGTTTAAAAAGTGATGAATTACACCGTATTTCACTAATAAATTACCACTCTCGGGGCATGACCTGCACGTTGGGCGTGATATGGTGTTTTTGCCAAAATACTTGGTGGACACGCATGGTACATGCGCCTACGGGGAGATGTAGGCATGATGTTGTTGCTAGCTACAAACAGCCTTGCAAATAGTTCTGATATTTGAAATTGACGTGGCTGTGACCTTTTATGGGTGCGAACTGAGTCGGTGCCATGCGGCGATTGGCGGACGGACGGACAAGGCAGCCAACGAGGCATGGAGACGAGCTTAGTGCATGGCGTGCAGCCAACCGTAGTGCAGCCAACCGTAAGCCGTGTGCATGGCGATAGGCATGCGGTCGGTGGACTTTGTGCTCAAGAATGTGGTGTCACAATAAAGATACAGTAGTCGTTACCAAGGATAGTGAAGACACAGTGAAGACAATGGGGGAGAACAGAGCACGTGCCCACAAAGTGGTGGCGGTGTTCGTGTGGCCCCACGGTCTGGGACGTATTGTCGTCGCTCGGTTCCGGCTGTTAGTGCTGGAACTGTGACCTGACCTGTCGCCGAGTCATCGATACCTGGCGTTGGCAATGCGTCGACCTCGATGGACGGTGAGGAATTGGATTGGACGGCGAGGAAGATTTGGTAGTTTCAAAACACTGCCTTCATTTTATTTTGGTTTGCTCGTGATCGTGACATAGCTGTGTCTGTAGGTTCTATGTGTGTTTCGCCAGTCTTTCAGGTCGTGTTTTGAAGCTCTGCTTGTTCAGATGCTGCAATGTTCCAGACATGCAATTGGCGCGTGTCGTCAAACGGCACCTTCCTAATGACGCTGACGCAGCGATACGTGTGGGATGTCCCGGCGGGATGGTGCGTTGGATGTCCCAGCGGGATTGTGCGTTGGATGTCCCAGCGGGATTGTGCGTTTCTCCATCCCTGAGTAGATGCTATAACTGGTAGTGGTATAATTAGTGGGTGATTGTGCAAGTGATTATTTTCTTGGTTATGCCCAGAGGGTTTCTTCGCCTTTTCGAATTCCCCTGGTCTGATGGGAGTGATGACTTGTTTGCATAGCCGGAAATCCGGTCGGGAGAGGTAATCCAGGGAAAGATAACCATGGCACTCAAATTCCCAATACAACTGTTTTTACTTAAACTACAAAAGCGTGACTGAGGGTGGTACCTTGTATAACTCTGAGATCTGATAACAATGTCCTTGATGTAACTTATGTCTGGAGTCTAGATATATCGTTGAACTTTAAACAGCATTTAATACAATTTATAACATTTGAAATTGGCCCTGTTTGACCTGTGTTGACCATAAGATGTCGTGGTCTTTTGAAGGCTGGACTTGATGGTACACATCGAATAGGTACCTGCGTTTATTTAGCTCATAGGTGGAACTATATATTTTAGCGGGGTACCGGACCCCCCACCACTACCTCCCTTGTTGCCAGAATTTAGCATTTGGTCAGCAATGGGCGTCGCAAATAACAGCAGCCCCAAAGGGGTCATACTGCCCGAAATGTCACACAATTAATACTTAGTATAACTTTAGCGTTGTTCTAACAGACAAAACCAAGTTTTGGCCACCTCCGAAATCAATTTCAAGTATTTCTCCCTACCAGAACTATATTTCTGCGCGCGTCCCTGTATGGTACACGTCTGCTTAAAACAATGCTTGCTCGTACACAATAATTTCCTGAAAATTCCACCGTTGATTCAAATACTTGCATTGCTTCCCCAATCCACTCGTAATCCTTGCAAGCAACACATTGCATCGACATGGTCCTCGTGAACTGCGAGGCAACCAGGTGACCCAGGGACAAAATTGGGCACCAATGTGAGGAAAAACGGGTCAATATACACGTTCGGTTTGTGGCGTTGCCCTATCATCCCTTTAGATGATTCATTGCCGGGTGGAACTTCACATATTTTCCGGGGCAACTTCCCCTTCCCCTTTTGCCAGAATTTAGCATTGGCCCATGGCGTGACAATTATCGGTCTTAATATCCATCCGATAATTTCCAGAGAGTTCCATTCCACATTCGTTCAATATTAACGTTCGTCAGTGGAAGGAAATCATGCAATGAATGCCGGATAGACTCCAAACCTGCATGACCTGACAGCCTGATTCGGCTCGTATAGCAGGTGAACGGTAAGTTTCAGGTGACAACGGAAAAGGATGCTTTTTCATAGAGAACGTTGCTCTCTATCAGATGGTCTTAGTTGTGTTACTCTATCTCCCCTTATTCCAAAACGACAACATGATACGTTACCCATAAAAAGCATTGCGACAATGAGGACTTCGGCCGTTTAAAACGAGTGACGTTACGGAATGTTAGAATCGTCGGACGGTGGTCCCTTATGTATGTTATATACGTGGTACCAAAGTTGGTTGCGGATGGCCGGTTTTCGGGTCGGCGGCTAGCCAATTTTGTGGCCAGATGGCTAATGACTAATGCAGGATCCCACAATTGGTTTTACTCTTGGGTGTGGAGTGGAAAATGTATCCCACATCTTTGTACAATTTAATCAAATCAAGTTAAATTTATCGCAAGATCGCAAAAACAAAGCCGTTTTCCAAAGATCTTGGCATATTTCCACTGCACTGTCTTGCCAGACACTGCAGTAGCCAGAGGGTTGCCTGGGTAGTATCTCGCTACCCTGAAAAATAAGAAAATCTTGGCAAACTGGCCATCAGAAGTCATAACAACCATGACTTCTCCCTAACACGAAAAAAAAAATAATTGCTTTATTCTTCAGTATCTTTTTTATTGATTTTGTTTTCTCTCACAAATCTAAAGACATTTCCCCGCCACATCTGGTGATTTTCCGATAGATAGCGCCCTTTCGCGCGCGCTACCCTAGGAATTCGCTAGCCACTGTTTACGTGTTGCAACCCTGCTCCGCATTACACATAAATGACTAGGTGACATCTGTTGATAGAGTGAGGACAATTTTCCAGGATTCGGAATACAAATTTCCAGCGACGCTCGTTAAGGGACAGGGTGTTACAATGATGTATATAGTCGACACTAGCGCCACGGCCGTAACGTGCTTAACCGAACGTTTGAAGCATACTATAAAATATCAACGAAATTAACATGCATGCGTCGATTAAAAAAAGTTTTTTAAAAGCTGTCCCACTGCGAGATATAGGTCGGTTCAATCTCTATTAATAGGCATCGTTTTGTTGTCTTTATCAGTGGAATTCCTGACAATATATTCTACAGTTTTTGCAATTATCGAGGGCCGTGTCTAAGGCCGCGTAGATGTTACCGTGTTTTAGCTCATGTGACACGGGATCCCTATCTCTTCCCCGCGCCATGTCGTTCGTTTGGAAGCATATGACGCTCAGGAAACCGGCTGCGGACGGGAAGACCACGTGCAACTGCACACTCCAGAACGGCTCGAAGTGCTCGAAGACCTTCTCCGCGTCAACCGGGACGGATACGCTGGCGTCGCACCTCTTCACCCAGCATCAGGTGAGGACCCTGCACGTGCTCGCAAGTATCAACACACCACTCTGGACGGATTCGTGGTCCTCGGTAAGATGTCCGGGACTGTCAGCGGCGTGTCGGCCGACAGCAACGCCTCGAAGCGCATCGGATCTATCATAACCAAGACGGAGGAGTTCTGCGTCGTGTGGGCCGATAACGGATTGTCCTACAACCTAGTGAGCACAAGCGCTTCCACAGACTCTTCAGGGACTCGAACCCTCCGACAATGGACCGCCATGTGTTGAGCGATGGGATGATCTCGTTCTCCGTCAAGCTCGACGAGAAGATGGCCGCGCGCATTTGCGGCCGCCCGTGCACTGTGTACTTTGACGGCTGGACTTGCCGTGAGGACAAGTATGTGAACATCCTCACCACCTGCGACGGAAAACCCTACCACTGCAAAAGCTTCAAGGCAGAGCATCAGACCACGGAAACCCTGAAGAAGTTGATGTACGAGGCGAAGGAAATTGTTGAGCTTTTAGGTTGGAAATTGGGCATCATGTCGGCAGTCTGCTGTGACAAGTTCTCTGTGTGCATGTTCGCGATAGAGGGGTTCGGCCGGGATAACCCGTTCATCCTGTGCTTCAAGTGCTTGACCAATTCCGTGCAAGTCCCATCCACCCCCACGGTGGTTGACGGTGTCAAGACATGGAAGGACCGCGAGAAGCACATCAAGGACGTGAAGCAGGACAACTCGAATGTCTACCAGGAGTTCGTTCAGCACGCCGCGGTCATGATTCACAAGCGCACTGACAAGCACATGTAGATGACCTTGAGCATGACAGCGGCTATGTTTCTGGTCCCGGAGACGGATCGCAACGCCATCGAACACGAGGAGTCGGAGATCACGAACCACATACTCGGCTTCTCCAAGTGCTACCTCGTGGCCCTCAAGTTCGATTAGAATACGATGGCGATGAAGCTTCGCATGGTCGAATCGCAGTTGGGTGTGTTCATCCTGGGCGGCGGCGTCTGGAACGCTGAGAACGACCAGTCGCCCCTGGAGAACTGGGATCGCTACATGAGCTACGCGCCCGACCTCGCCCGCACGGCGACGTTCCTGCTGTCTACGCATCACACGTAGGCTTGCGTCGAGCGGGCTTTCTCCCATCAGGGACGCATCATGGGCGACCTTCGCGGCAGGCTCTCCAACAAGTCTGTTGGGGCATTGATGAAGGTGCGGTTCAACTAGTGCACGCTCATGGAGCCCGACGAGTTCGGCCGCATCAGCAAGGAGTACGAAGGATAACAAGAAGGATAACACCGTCGAGATGAACGACAACAGCGCGGAAGACAATCCGCTGGCTGCGATGGCCGTGTCGTTCATCCAGCCGGCCTTCGTGCCGATCGATGAAGATGACAATGATGACCTGCAGATGTTTGACGCCCAGTGAAAGGTAAGGGCAGCCAAACCGTTCTAACGATGTTTGCATTATGCGGTTGGTTATGACGGTTCGGCTAAACGTACAACTGTTTTCCAGAATCCGATGTCAATTACGATCGAAATCTTGAATTTACGCTAAGGTTAACATACTGGTTACATGTTCCGTATGATTGCTCGACTGTTCAGGTCTCGTGAATGTACGTTGGAATGCACGAACAAACCGCCAAGAAGTTGAGACCATCTTCTCAGCTATAAAGTATTTACTGTGAAGTGTTCCCGTGTGAAAAAAAACCTGAAAATAAAAGTTTTCTACTTAATTTAGCGCATGTAGGAGTCTGCAATCGTGGCCGAGTTGTTAAAGGAGTGGATTTATGCATCCCAAATCCGCGGTTCTAAACCTTGTGCATGCATTGCTTAACAGCACCCATCCCAACGGCCGGCTAGCCGGATCGGCTGCTAACCGGCTAGCCGGAAACCAACCTTGGTCGCACCACACAACTTGCAAACGATTTCGTGCAAAACATTTTGTCGCGGCCTGTAGCTTAATCGCTCTAAAACATACTATGTTTAGCAATATTTGTATAACTTCAAGGATGTTATATTAAATGTCACCGTTGTAAAGCTTATGCTTATTACTCTTCTTGTGGTCGGTCACCACTTCTCTTTTTTGTTGTGATTTGAAGCTGGCTGGTTTCCTCTTTGTCTTTGTTTTTACGTCTGCAAATTTTTGTATTCAGTTTCTCTGTGTGGCGTGAAGTCCCTGTCTGGATGAACAGCCCCCGTGGACGGAGCTCCTGGTTGTCTGTATTTTTTTATTTGCAGACATCCAGTAAATTTAGCAGGAAGTACCACTTTATTTCCCCTTATGAGCCTGATCAGCGTCATTTGTTTTAACGTGGGAAAAGGCCTTGATTTCTTTTAGAAGACATATAGTTTAATTAAAACGTCCGAAGTCAAGCGGGTTACATACCGCACACAACATGACAACACTAGAGCTCATTATTCTACCAGAACACAACGTACCATTAGAAATACCTACATTAGCGTATAGTAGTATCAGGGATATGGGCGGTAGATTACAGGGGTTAGTTGACCCCTGTCAAAATTATTGTAGTCAAGACTATCCTTTTGCCCCCCCCTATTTCTATGTTGGCCAATTAGAGGGGCAGAGAGCCGAGCGAACCTTCGTATACATAATTTTAATGGCAACAAGACTACAATATTTACTCTCAACTCAAAGTTCAATTCAATCCAGCGTTTTATGAATATGCTTCATTACCCATCAGAAAATATATTTCCGAGTAGAACAACCATGCTGATGGCATCAACGTGATAGTCACATAATGTAGCATTAACCGACGTGAAAAAATCATACGTACATGCATAACATCTTCATATGGCGATGGAATGCCACCATGTACATGGACACAATAGGAGACGGTCGGTCGACGGCTGCCGCGCCGGAACTGACCAAGCATAGCATCCGTCGTCGCCGCGGTCCGTGGCATCAACTTGAACGTCGGAGTGAGCCGGCCGACCGAAGATGGCTCCGACAGGTCTGGATATATGGGAGCAGCCTTGATCAGGCTGCCAAACGGATTCGTAAGAGGGGTCCGAAGTTGACTTCGTGACACAAGGCCCTAATACATGGTTTGTAATCTTATGTTACCATAAGTAAGTATTAGCAAGACAGGCGTCACCATTGAACATGTATGACTGGGGGCTGGTCGGAGTCGTTAACCGGATCCTTTTAGGGAGAAGAAAACATTCATTGTAATTCTGCAAATAAATACTTATTGTATTATATAAGGAAGGTGAAGTAGCAACCGAATGATGTTTAGGTGCATTACGCTCTTTAACTAGCATAATTTACACATAAATCTTCATAATTGTTTTTTTTGGGGATCATCACCCACAATTAAAACAAAAAAGCAACACCCAAGGGAAAGTGTTTGATGTAGAAAACGTGAATATATATTGTATGGTGTCTTCGGTATTCTACACTTGTCCCACAGACTAAGTTCAGTATCCAGTTTCGCCTTCAATTCATGTTATAGCTACTTAACCTGGTATTGCTTGTAATGTGTATATAGTCTTTTGACTAGCCTGTATACCTAATATACTAGCGGCCAAACGATTTACAAAATAAAACTCAGCATTCTAGCATGTGAATATGATCTCCATGTGGGTGAAGGGCTGCATGATGAATGTGACTAAACGGACTAATTCTGCCATAGATGTGAATTGTGGAAATGAGCAACGGTTTCTTTTTATGAAAAGGATTAGTATGACTAAATGTCCGAAGGTATGGGCTGCAATGCATGTATGCTGGCCCACGGAAAACCGCATTGGGCTCATACACACGGAAAATGGTATTACGTGTCGATAATATGCAGGCATAAGGCGCATTATTTGACCGTGGAGATAACAAGCGCGAAAAATATTAATGCTAATATACGGCATGAAATGGCCAGCATTGGACAAAATGATCCTGTTCTCTGTTTCGCATTTTCCATCATGTTTCTTTTTGCGTATATGGTACGACGGGCTTGTTGGTTGAACTGCTACTACACTACCCCATTACTATATCAAACGGCGCCGTCACCGTAGAGGATGTGAGGGACACCCATCCCTCGGTCATTTTCATGTGGGGTTCATTCCAGACAGTCTCGGAAGATGGCCCCTCTCAGACTTGAAACGACCCTTCGGCTACTTCAGACCAGGTGTCGTTCTATGAAGTCGAATGGCGGGCCCAGAGACTGATCCGTGGACGTAGACAGAATATCCTCAAGAGGGGTGGGGGGATTAAAACTTATTGGATTTCGAGCACTTGCACCTTGTCAGAATCTGACATTTGTGATGCAAACTTAAATTCCGGTTTACTTTTCTGAATACGCTATGTCCATTATGGCTGAATTCGCATTGGGTTATGTCACATAACCCCACCGCTTAGGAAGACGACAATATTGTATGTTCCGTGTGCGAAGGTCTGATGTAATTAGCATATATCGTGGCGGTAAAAGTCGAATGGCTACAGCATAACACACGAAGCTGCATCCGCTCTACCAATGCGAAATTCACATCAGCGCTGCTGAAGTCGAAGACACAGCCTCAATATTTTAGAGGGTTTTATAAATGGTTAAGGGTGTGATGTGGTATATTTGTGCTCATTTATGCACCTGGTCCAGGTAATGTGAGGTGGTTAAAAATGTCAAAAATACAAGGAACTTGTTAAACCCATGTGAGGTGCCAGGAAATTATTTACTGCCCAGGAGATCGCAGTTAATCTGGCGCGGCGCGGCAAGATTTGAAATCCCATGCAGTGCGAAGGGGGTCAGTTTCGCCACCAGCATGTGCTTTGTATGAGATGGATGGATGAGAAGAGCGATCAACGCCATTATACAACCCCTTCCGTAAGCTCAGGCGTCTCGCGGCCGCAGTACGCGTATCTGGGGTACATTTTTGGTCGTCTCAAAAACACCTGAAAAGATATCAGCTTAAATGTGGTATGCATGTAGATGATACTGTGCTCATGTGTAGATGATCACATGTGTTCCGGTGTACTTAAAACTTTATGTTGGAGACATTCTTCAACATCTCAAAAAGTTTCATGTGAAATGTCAAAATGCAAAATGCTGCCAAAATATTGAATAATTTTATTTTGGTTAAACTTGTCGCCTGATCTCGTCTCAGGTTACAAGGTGATACAATTATTTCTGCATGTTGTGTAATCAATTACGCATAGGTACATATTCAACATTTGTTCCTATGTTTATTAGGTGTTCGATGAGAAATACCTTAAGATATGTATAATAATGATCTGAGGCTGCACGCCTGAACTGACATTGAACTGCCCAAACGAACCGGACATGATTTCGGATCGAGTGTGACGCAAAGCCACGTAGGCGCATATTTGCCAAGGTTCAAGTTGATATGTTCGGCGGTTTCGAAATGAACCTTGAAACCCTCAAGGTGGTTAGATTATATTCCTTCTGCGCTGCGCGAGTTACGACGATCCTCTCCGACTCGATCTAGATGGTCCATGTTTGACGTAAAGCGGCCGCCCCACGACTATGCATGACCTTACTGGAGGGTAGAGTCTAATTTAGGTGACCCCTTTCTGGTCTGTGTCAATCCACTACAAGCTACATATGGCATCTTTGCAATTCAGTAGCTTTCCTACTAGACCTGATATGGATTCGCAGGGTTCGGATATATTCGAATGCATTTGAATCTTGCCGATCTTCGAATCTTCAAAACGAGGATTCGAACCGTGAAAATCAGGATTCGAATCCTAAGAACCACAGTCGAATCCAAAAAACCATCATTTAAATATGCAAATATAGATATTGAAATGTGCTCTATGCTCAAATTGTCTTCAAATAAATCAAATGTCACACGTAGGGGAGTCGGGGTCTAGTTGATACACGACAGGGTTGATACAACAGTATTTTCTCGAAAAGTATGAAGTTGGCTGTTGTGGCTACCACAGATGTTTCTACTGACACTCTCTTCTCACAGCAAAAAAAAACGCAGGTGCTTTCGACCCGCGGCTGCGGGATGGCGACGATGTGGCACATTTTGGGGCGAAATTTACATTTAAATGTCCATTGCTTCGACCTTAATTTATAATTTATCGCCCGCTTGCTAACTTTTTAGGTGTTGGTTATCATTGCGATGTTCTCTTAGTTTTGCAACGGTGAAATGCTTTTATTGTTTGCCGCCACACTGTTCTCGCAATGTTGCATAATATGTTGCAGCCTGTACCAGAAAACCTGCGGGGTAAATCGATGCGACGTGCATCAACTTAATCAGTCTGCATCAACATCAGCCTGTATCAAGGTTTACGGACGTTTTGTTAACATCTGTTCCAAGATAATCTTATTCAATATTTCTACCGGCATTTCGCACCCGACGAAAAAGACTGAACGAAAGAAAAGGTGCAGCTACGGAATGAACGCTTGTGCATTCCAAAAATGGCGTGAACCATGAGCTATGGTCAGCCATGACTCAAATCAGTATTATTACTGTAAGCGTTAAATATTGACCTTTCATATGGCGTAAGCTAATGCCACCAAGAAATAATATAGTTTATTTAATTAGGTGCAGTGCTGCGTTAAGCATGACTCAACTTCATGACGCAACTGGAGCATGTATTTGATATAACTTACATTTTATGAACTTACCCCATCGTCAGTAACAATTTACCCATATAGCGGGGAAAGTTGATGAATTGGTGGTTGCATGATGCTTTGTTCTCTGGTGGAAAGCCCAGAGGGTGTTGCGAAACAATAATTATTGGGAATAATACTAGAAGGTTTAGGCTTGGCGTAGGTGTAGCTATCTCCTCGCTATCCTTAACAAATGATGACTTATTTTGAGTTTCACAAAAATTGTATCAACTAGACCCGGTCTAAAGTCATAAAAAGTCATAAAGTATTAAGGCTTAATAAGAGCCACAGGGGCCCATCTGGGTTAAGCCTATCTAGAAAAGGTACTAGAATGTACATACTCCCACCCCAATCAATCCCTTATCCCAAGTTCCTAGGAAGCTATATATCCCAGCCCATCTAACACCACTCACTTGCTACCGCCTAACACCCTCAATAATCACAAGCTCCTCCCATCACACCCATCGTGCCACCATAGACAACCTCATCAGCATCACATCCCGAAGGAAGGTGCCGAATCCACTGCTAGGCACATCCCACAGAAATTCATAAAGCGTTCAGACTTAATAAGAGACTCACTTGCTATTGCATAATACACTCAACAATTACAAACTCCTCCCATCATACCCATTGTGCTACCATAGACAATCTCATCAGTATCACATCCCGAAGGAAGGTGCTGAATCCACTGCTAGGTACACCCTATATAAAGTTATAAAGCATTTAGACTTAATAAGAGACTCACTTGCTATTTCATAACACAGTCAACAATTACAAACTCCTCCCAACTCCCACTCCTCCCTGTCGATCAACCTTCCCTGGAATACAGAAAAACAATCCCCCTATTCTTATAATGATTGTCTATGCCGTTTTTAAAGATGTTCAGTGTGTTGCTACTGACAATGGTTCCTGGCAGCTGGTTCCAGTGTTCTACTACCCTGTTGGTGAAGAAAGACTGTCTTAACCTTGTCCTGCTGTGATTAACTTTAATTTTGAATTGATGACCTCTAATTGCATCATTTCTGTTAAATTCAAACATTTCCCTGAGATATCCCTGTTCCTGACCATGAACAAATTTAAAAACCTCGATGAGATCTCCTCTCAGCCTTCTATATCTAAGTGAAAACATGTTCAATTTCTTCAGTCTTTCCTCATATTCCAGGTTGCCTATACCATTAACCATTTTTGTTGCCCTCTTTTGTACTCTCTCTAAAAGCCAACAATCTTTCTCATAACTAGGGGACCAAGCTTGGACACAGTATTCCAAATGTGGCCTGACATATGCACAGTAAAGCTTCCTGATGACCTCATCACTTCTGTATGACACATTCCTCTGTATTGCCCCAAGCATTCTTAGTGCCTTCTTCCTGGCTTCTTTGGTCTGTTCTGATGCCCCCAATTTTGTGTTCAAAATAACACCTAAGTCCTTCTCCTGCTGAGTCACAGATAGTACTTGGCCACCCATCAAGTATGGAGCCTTCATATGCTGCCTACCTACATGCATGACTTTGCACTTATCAAAATTAAACTTCATTTGCCATTTTTCGGACCACTTCACTAGCTCGTCTAAGTCTTTCTGCAGCAAAACCTGCTCATTTTGCCCTGTTATTGCCCTAAAGATCTTCAAATCATCCGCAAATTTTAAAACCTTACTGCTTAGGCCCCATTCAATGCTATTCACATATATAATGA
This sequence comes from Ashinkailepas kermadecensis, assembly GCA_034440615.1. NCBI lineage: Eukaryota > Metazoa > Arthropoda > Thecostraca > Neolepadidae > Ashinkailepas > Ashinkailepas kermadecensis. The sequence continues at coordinate 19,645 of JAOTOM010001656.1, read as the reverse complement.
ACAATAGTGGCCCCAGTACCGACCCCTGGGGGACTCCACTAAGAACATTTTGCCATGATGACTTTGTACCATTTAGCATCACTCTCTGCTGTCTATCTGAAAGCCACAACTCTATCCATTTTAGGATGCTACCTGCAATACCATGGACCTGAAGCTGCATCATTAACCGTTTATGGGGTACCTTGTCAAAGGCCTTACTAAAGTCAAGATATGCTACATCAACCTGATTTCCCTGATCAAATTGTTCTGTAGCAAAATTCAAAAAGTCCAAGAGATTTGTGAGGCACGATCGCCCTTTTCTAAACCCATGTTGAGTATCTTGAATCAATCTGTTTCCTTCCAGAAAACTAACTATTCTATCCTTGATAATTGATTCGAGTACCTTGCAGACTAGGGATGTGAGGCTTACTGGCCTATAGTTTTCAACTTTCCCTCTTTCTCCTTTCTTGAAAATAGGAACTACATTTGCCCTTTTCCAATCTGTTGGAATTTCATTTTGCGAAACTGATCTACAAAATATTATACTAAGTGGAATTGCCACTTCCTTTTCAGCTTCCCGCAATACCCTAGCATAAATTCCATCGGGTCCTGCTGCCTTGTTTGTCTTTATTTTTCTGATATAATTGAAAACAATATCACTATCAATGAAATCAACATCGTGTATCTGATCACCTGTCACTGAACTGTGGTTCACGGTTGGCAGATTAGTCACATCCTCCACTGTAAACACTGATTTAAACTGTTTGCTCAGCTCCTCAACCATCTCACTATCCTCACTCAATATAGTCCCATTTACATCCAGTGGACCAATTGTGCTTGAAACTTTACTTAGCTTGTAGAAACTAAAGAACTTTTTACTGTCCCCATTACAGTTCCTAGCCAAATCCAATTCTTTTGCTCGCTTTGCTGCTCTGATTTTCTGCTTCACAGCGTCTCTAGATTTTTGATACAACCTTAGATTTACGATATTTGAAGCCTCCTTAAATACTCTAAATGCACCTTTCTTAGCCTTAATTGCTTTCATCACATCTGGTGTAAGCCATGCTGGCTTTCCTACCCTTCTTTTGCGCCTTTGCTTTTGGGGGACATGTCTAATCTGAATTTCCCTCAAGTAGGATTTGAACTTTTCCCACATTTCACAGGCATTTAAATCAAAGAATTCTTCTTCCCATTTTATGGCACTTAAAGCCTCTCTCATGCAGGCAAAGTCTGCCCTGTTAAAATTTGGAATCTTTGCCAAATTATCCTTGATTGTCCCTGATACCTGTGCCTTGAATCTCACTATGTTATGGTCACTTCTTCCCAGAGTTTCTCCTACAGTCAAGTCTTGAACTAAATCACTTAAATCTGAGAAGACAAGGTCCAAGAATGAGCCCTGCCTGGTTGGTTCCATTACAAACTGGTGTAAGAACAAGTCCTCTTCAAGGCATTTCCTAAACAGTTTACATGATGGGGAGCCAACACCAACATTTTCATATCCTTTTAGATTAAAGTCACCAAGAATAAGGCATTTCCTCTGAAAGTTTCTACTGATTTCCTCACAAATCACCTTATCAAGCTCCAGTTGCTGAGAATGTGGCAAGGTTCCTGATCGATACAAAGCTCCTATCCTCAGTTTATTGTTGTTGCCTTTTCCCACAGCAACATCAAGCCAAATGGACTCCACAGACACATTTTTCACCCCATCTACTACTTTTTGAGAACTGTATAAGCTATTCACATAGAGCATTACACCACCCCCTTTCACTGCTGGACCCCTATTGCATGAAAACATATTGTATCCCTGGATCTCATAGTCCTGCAAGTTATCCCCAAAATATCCCTCACTGACCCATGCCTCAGTAATGCAAACAAAATCTGGTTTCTCCTCAGCAACATAACACTTGAACTCATCAAATTTGGATCAAATGCTCTGGGCATTAAGCATCATACACTTAACAAAAGTTCCATGACCCTCTTTGGCTTTTTTATGTTGAGTAGCTCTATCATCTCTGGATGAGCTACCACTCTGCCCCCTTGATCTACTGCTACCCCTATTTGCTGACTGTGAGGTTCTATTGCCTATGCTGTCACTATTGACATATCCCTGAGATGGCAATGCCAATTCTTCCCTCCCCACCCCATTATCTAGTTTCCCTGAAGGACATGTTCGTATACTTTGCCTAACACTTGCACCCCCTTCTCAGAGAAGTGCAAGCCATCCCTCTGATAGAGGTCAGATGAGCCATAAAACCTGCACCACTTGTCAACAAAAGTCAAACCTAACTCATTGCAAAGCCTACCTACCCTGGCATTGGCTGCCAGTGCCCTAGAGCTCCACTCAGGGGAGACTCCAGCCCTAGGCAGAATAGCTGTCACAATAACTCTGCTATTGCTTTGCTTCAGGGTGGCCAGAAGGGCCCTGTAGTCCTGCATCAGCTCCTCACTCCTAGCAGGACCTATGTTGTTCACTCCTACCTGCACTATAACTGTACTGAACTGGTTTTCGCTGGTGGCCTGTGCGACCACTTGGACCAGGTCTCTAACCTTGGCACCAGGCCTGGTGATGCACCTCCTACCTTTCCGACCTTTACAGAATACCCTATCCAAATGCCGCACACGGGAGTCTCCTACGACTAGCACTTTCTCCTTGCTGCTATCACTATCACTATCACTATCCTGGGGGCAGTCCTCCAATGCCTGGAACCTGTTGGATGTTGTTACTACTCCTGCCTGTTGAGCTGCTTCGCTAGGTTTTTCCCCACTCCTACCACCTACCACCTGCCACTCACTGCCCCCTTGCTTAGGCTCACGCCTCCAAATCCTCCACCCCTTGACTATAAACCACTGCCCCTCCTGTGAGCTACTAGAAATATTCTGTTCACTAGGAACACTTATCTCTTCAGATCTCCCTGCCACCTCCACAGCAGGGGAAGCTACAGTTACCTGGTGGCCTGTGACCACCTGGGCATAGGATGCCCCTGCTTAAAAAATCCTTGGATTTCGACCGCGATATGTGTCAACGGGTACATTTCGAAATAATATAATTAGTCATCAACTAAATTGTCCTGTGGAGGGGCCTAATCTACCACTATGGTTTCTGATTGGTCGGATTCAACCCTAACTCCACCACTCAGTTCTAAGGTTTTCTTTTAGTATCCCTTGATAAGTTACCTCACACTGCTGAAATTACACCTATACCACAAACCCGGATCGGTATCCCAAAAAACAAGCTGGAGCCCTCCAAAATAAGGAGAGATTCCAGCAAATAAATGTCAGGGTCAGGAAAAATGGCTCTGTTGCACGAACATTTTTTTCAAGATGCCTTCAAAAATTGCGTATGACTTCGAAAAGCATACCGGATCTCGAAAAATCGAGGTGGGATACATGGCGTCAGAGGTTCGAAAAATCAGGCCGGGATTCGGACTTTTAATAAAAAAAAAACAGAAAAGATCCACAAAAATCGCGTTGAGCCCAGAAGCTGGCGTTGGGTCTCCGGAACCACGTGCCTGGGCGCGATAAGTCGCGCTGGGACCCAGAAAAAATCGCACCGAAGCCCCAAAATCATACTGGGGCCCCACAAATGTGTCAGAAGCCCCAAATATACACAGCGGGACCCTAAGAGTACAACGTTGCCAGAAAGTACAACTAACCCTCCCAAAGCGCACAAAAGTCTCCCAAAAAGCGATAGGGCCAAAACATCCGTTGCAGCCCTAAATAAACATACCGGGAGCTCTAAGAAAAATACACTGCAAGCTCGCAAGGCGCACAGGGGCCACGAGGACGCACAAGGGCATGGAAGAGGCTGGGGTCACGAAGGCAACATGGTTCCAAAACGTACAAAACGACCGGGAGCTAAATAAACACATCGGGATCTTCGAAAACGCCCCGACACGTAGAAAATACTCGGTGCACAAAAAAAAAAACCAACAAAGCCCTAAATCGAGCAGGGTTTAGAAGATGTATTAGACCCATAACTTCCAAAGTAAAATGTATTACCCACCACTTTAAAATACAAATTTTACAATTTCAGGCATTGCAGTTCATAGCACCCGGTCGCCACGACGGCCAACGTCGGTGCACGTGCACACCCATTTTCGTATTCGGTGCATTCGCCACATCGTGCGATGCTATGGTTTCTGCTTGGCCTTCTGCGTTTTGCTAATTGCCCACATGATAGACTTGCACCATATTTGGCGTGATGGAATGATTCGCATGGGCGTTCGCTTCGAAAAATCGATTGATTAAATTCGATCATTAGTTTCCTACTTCCCCACATTTTCTGGTAGCTACGAATGCGGTTTCCGCTGAGCTTTGATGTACTTCATATCTTTGCTGCTATCCTCCCAGATTGGATACCGAACCGAGGCCAAGCCTCGGCGTTTTTATTGTGTCTTTCTTGGTCTATGATTGTGTATTATGGCTCCAATCCATTTTTGTTAGGGGCCTAAAGCATTTTCGAACCCCCTGCTCGTTTTAGGGTTTGTCGAATTTTTGTACACCGAGGATTTTGACGTGTCAGGGCGTTTCGAAGATCCCGATGTGTTTATTTAGCGCCGATCTTTTTGTTTGTTTTGGAACCATGTTGCCTTTTGCGGCCCCAGCCACCTTTTCAGGCTATTGTGCGTTAGCATGACCCCTGTGTGCCTTGAGAGCTTCCGGTGTATTTTTAGACCTCCGGTATGTATATTTATGGCTGCAACGCTTGTGTTAAGGCCCTGTCGCTTTTTGTGAGACTGTGCGCTTTGGAGGGTCAGTTGTATTTTCGGCCCCCGTTGTGCTCTTAGGGTCCCGATGTGTTTATTTTGGGCTTCTGACGCACACTTGTGGGGCCCAAGTACAATTTTGGGGCTTCGGTACGATGTTTCTAGGTCCCAGAGTGGCTTATCGCACCCAGGCGCGTGGTTCCGGAGACCCAACCCCAGTTTTCTGGGCTCAATACGATTTTGTGAAACTTTTCTGATTTTTAAAGTCCGAATCCCGGCCTGATTTCTCGAGCACTTGGCGACATGTTTTTGTATCCCACCTCGATTGTTCGAGATCCGGTTTGTTTTTCGGTGCCGTACGAAATTTGTGAAGGCATCTGATAATATGTTCGGTGCTCCAGAGCCATTTTTTTTACCTGGGCATTTAGTTGTTGGAATCCATCCTTATTTTTGGAGGGCTCCAGCTTGATTTGTGTTTGTGTTTGTGGTCACACTGTGCCTACGTGTGGCCCTAGACGTCAATTTTGTAGAGCCTCGACAGGACTACCGATGGGAATTGTGGGTCCCAAGCGCGATATTGGGGGGCCCGGTTCGAGTTTGTGCGATGCGTTGTATTTAGCTGTGGCCCCAACGCGATTTTGGGGTTCCTGTCGCAATTTTCGGGCCTCGGGCGAGTTTTCGGGGCTCGCCGTATTTCTTGGAGACCCATACGCAAATTCTGGTGGACCGACGCGAATTTTGGTGGCCCCAGCGCGATTTTGAGGCCCCCGACACGATTCTTGGGAACTTATCCCTCTCAGGATGGAGGGGCATTGCCCCTTTGATATAGCACTGCGGCCACTGAAGGAGTTTTTTTCCGTCCCAGAGTGACATTCCGGTTAAAATTGATTTTGGGGACAGCTGCAACTTTTGGGGCCCCGGCGCGACCTTCTGGGCCTCCAGTGTGATTTTCAAGGGCTGCGACGCGACTGTTTCGGGTCCAATGTGATCTTTTGGGCCCCGACGTCATTTTCTTGGATCCCTAGCGCGAGCTATAGCGGCCTCGACACTTTTTGGGGTCCAATGCGTTTTGGAGGCTTTTGACGTCATTGTTGGGCCCACAGAGTGATTGTTCATGTCCGGATTGTTCTTCGTTGCTCCGGCGTCATTTGTTTTGGTCCCAATGAGACTTTTGGGGCACGGTACGACCTGTTGTGCCCCTGGCATGATTTTCGATGGTCCGGGCGTGAATTTTCGGTACCCCAGGCTCAGCATAATTTGCGGGGGCCCCGGCCGGGATCTTTTGGGGCCCATATCGTGATTTTAAAATACCCAGACTCGACTCTTACTATTTCTTAGGTGGTTCTTCTTGAAAATTATAGGCCTCCTGTCGCGTCGTCTCATTTCCTAGAGCCTTTTTACCGGTTTTCGATGTCTCCTTGTGTGTCCTACCCTCCTCCATATTCAATGGTCCTCCTCTCCCGTCTTGGAGGGCTTCTTGCATTCTGGGGCCCCTTTAACATGGCATGGGGCTTCCTCTCATCTTCGAGGGCATTTTCTGCCAAATTAGGGGCCTCTTGCCACGCCTCGTGTGCCTCCTCCTTTATCCTGGCAAAGCCTTACCCGTCTTGAGGGATCTTCAATTTTGGAAACCTCACCTCCTTCCATACCTGCTATCACTCCCATCTTAACACGCGCCCTGGAGGGCCTCTGAGAATTACGCGCACTGGAGAGGGGGGGCGGATTCCGCCCCCTAAGATCTCGGCTCCTAGTAAAGCTGGAGGAACGAAATTCGCAGGGTGAATGGGCACGGTAGTGAACTCTATTGTGTGCAATTTTCGTGACCTTAGGTCAATATCTTCAAGGTCAAATGAGGTCAGATTTGCAAAATTTTCCTGTTTTGCGTGGCTTGGCTTGTCATCGTTATGGATCGCTGTGATTGTGTTTAAATGCTCAAAAATGGGCATCAATGATGTTTTGGACATTACTAATGATGCAATGCAGATGCTAGACCCAACATTTGACCTCAGGTCACCTATATAGCACCACTTTATCAGGTCAGTTACCTGTTTCAGTTACCGGAACCGGCCGCCCGCCCGACTGCTCCGTCGGGCAGCTCGAGCAATCGGCTTCGTGAAGAAGGGAGTGAAGTACATGAATAAAGTATGGAAACGCAATGACAAATACTACAAATGACAACCAGTAGTGCATTTATGGCAACATTCCAGTTGATCAAGTTTTGTTCCATTAACCTGTCATGAACTTCACCTGACTTGACCTTGGTGACCTAACATGACCTTGAAACTATACAGCATATCAACATGCATCAAACAAGTCGCTAGTGTTGCCTAGAACACTTCCCTTTTGTCAGTATACTGGAAGTGCATCAGCGCCGATTTTTGTGGTCTGGCGCTAAAACATTTTTTACTTTAGCGGCCCCTAACTTGAAAAATTTTCGTCCGATTTCCATTTTTCTTGCTTTAACACGCGCACTGGAGGGGGGAAATCCGCCCACCCCTCCGGTTTTCGCAAATAACTGCAGATTTTACCGGTCGATATACGCGATTTTCGGTGTACCTGCTTAAAAATGAACGGCGCGTCGTTTAAAGCAAGGACAATAGAAATCGTCCGAAAAATTTTTCAAGTTAGGGGCCGCTAAAGTCAAAAAATGTTATAGCGCCAGACCACAAAAATCGGTGTAGATGCGCTTCCAGTATACTGACAAAGGGAAGTGTTCTAGGCAACACATGGGACTTGTTTGATGCATATTGATATGCTGTATAGTTTCAAGGTCATGTTAGGTCACTAAGGTCAAGTCAGGTCAAGTTCATGACAGGTTAATGGAACCAAACTTGATCAACTGGAATGTTGCCATAAATGCACTACTGGTTGTCATTTGTACTGTTTATCATTGCGTTTCCATACTTTATTCATGTACTTCACTCCCTTCTTCACGAAGCCGATTGCTCCGAGCTGCCCGACGGAGCAGTCGGGCGGGCAAGGCCAGTTCCGGTAACTGGAACAGGTAACTGACCTGATAAAGTGGTGCTATGTAGGTGACCTGAGGTCAAATGTTGGGTCTATCATCTGCATTGCATCATTAGTAATGTCAAAACATCATTGATGCCCATTTTTGAGCATTTAAACACAATCACAGCGATCCATAACGATGACAAGCCAAGCCACGCAAAACCGGAAAATTTTGCAAATCTGACCTCATTTGACCTTGAAGATATTGACCTAAGGTCACGAAAATTGCACACAATAGAGTTCACTACCGTGCCCATCCACCCTGCGAATTTCGTTCCTCCAGCTTTACTAGGAGCCGAGATCTTAGGGGGGGGCGGAATCCGCCCCCCCCCCCTCCAGTGCGCGTAATTCTCAGAGGCCCTCCAGGGCGCGTGTTAAACAACGCGCCGTTCATTTCGAAGCAGGTACACCGAAAATCGTGTATATCAACCGGTAAAATTTGCAGTTATTTGCGAAAAACCGGAGGGGTGGGCGGATTTCGCCCCCCCCTCCAGTGCGCGTGTTAAGGGCCTCCTCTCATTTCCTGGGAACTCTTTCCGGGCTTCGGGACCTCATTTGGTCCTAGAGATCTACTCCTTCCCGAGTCCGGCAGGTGCCTCATTTCTCTTCTAGAGGCCTTCTTTTTCAAATTAGGGGCCTCCTCTCACGTCTTGGGGGTCTCCTGCTCTGCGTTCTCCTGCTCTGCGCTCTGGATTCGATCTTTACCCATCTTAGGGGTGGTCTCTTATCTCCTGGTGGTCTCCTCTTCTCTCCCAGGCGCCGCCTCTGCTAAATTACTGGCAACCCTTCCTATCTTAGTGGCCTTGTTATTTCCCGGGGACCTTCTTAGCCGTCTTCGAGCCTTCTTTTCCGCTTGGGAGCCATCTCTCTTATCCAATGGCCTTTCTCTCCTATTTTAGGGGCCTCCTCGTTCATCATCGGGTCTCGTTTCCAATCTTGTGTCGTTCTCTTCCGAATTAGGTGCCTCCTGCCACGTCTCTGGATCATCCTTTTCTGTCTCGGTGGAACCTCACCCGTTTGGGGCCTGCTTTTGCGTCTCCGAAACCTCATCTATATCTTCCTTCCTTTTCCGTCTTAGGGCCTCCTCTCATATTCTGGGGCCTCCTTTCCGGTGTTGGAGCCTCTTTGGCAATCCTGGTTGCCTCCGTGCCATTTTTGACACTCTCTTGATTTCTGGGGACTCCTACCCTCTCCTAGGTGACTCCTTTTTTCAAATTAGGGGCCTCCTCTCACGTCATGGGGGCCTCCTCATCTGTGGCTGGAGCCTTATTATCCTCTTAGCAGTGTGCTTTTGCGTCCTAGTCCTAGATCTTCTCTTCTAGGTTCCTCCTCTTCCAAAATATGGGACTCATCTGGCTGGTCTCGGTGGCCTTCTCTCATTCCTGCGGAAACCTTCCTACCCGTCTTGGGGCCCCTATTGCGTCCGGAGAAGTCTCCCCTATCAAGTCTTAATTTTATATTGCAGGGGCATCTTCCGTCTTGGGGGCCTCGTTTTCCAACTTAAGAATATCCTGCCACCCATCGGAAGCCTTTTCGTCTAACCTGGGTGGCTTCTTGCCCGTCTCGGTGGCATCCTTTCCGTCCTGAGGGCCTCCTTTTCGTGCTGGGGTCTCCTTTTCGTCCTGGGGCCTCCTTTTCGTCCTGGGGGCTACCTTCCTATATCTGTTCTCTGTTCTACGTCTAGTCCTACGTCCTTTTCGTCCTTGGGTGCATCCTTTTCGTTCTAGGGGCCTCCTTTTCGTCCTGGGGCCTCCTTTTAGTCATGGGGGCCTCCTCTCTATCTCTGTTCTACGTCTTGGGGCATCCTTGCGTTATGGGGCATCCTTTTCGTTCTGGGGGCCTCCCTTTTCGTCCTGGGGGCCTCCTTTTCGTCCTGGTGGCCACCTCACAATCTCTGTTCTACGTCTTAGGGGCCGCCTTTTCGTCCTGGGGCCTCCTTTTCGTCCTGGGGGCCTCCTTTTCGTCCTGGGGGCGTCCTTGTCGTCCTGGGGGCCTCCTTTTCGTCCTGGGGACCTCATCCCAATCTCTGTTCTACGTCTTTGGGGCATCCTTTTCGTCCTTTGGTGCATCCTTTTCGTCTTGGGGTTGGTTGGTTAATTGTTGGAGTGTAGGGGCGCATGGACTGCGTCTTTCGTCCTGGGGGGCCTCCTTTTCGTTCTGGGAGCCTCCTTTTCGTCCTGGGGGGGCCTCCTTTTCGTCCTGGGGGGCCTCCTTTTTCGTCCTGGGGGCCTCCTTTCGTCCTGGGGGGCCTCCTCCCAATCTCTGTTCTACGTCTTGGTGCCTTCCTTTTCGTCCTGGTGCCTTCCTTTTCGTCCTGGGGCCTCCTTTTCGTCCTGGGGCCTCCTTTTCGTCCCGGGGGCCTCCTTTTCGTCCTGGGGGCCTCCTCCCAATCTCTGTTCTACATCTTGGGGACTCCTTTTCGTCCTTGGGTGCATCCTTTTCGTCCTGGGGTCTCCTTTTCGTCCTGGGGGCCTCCTCCCAATCTCTGTTCTACGTCTTGGTCCCTCCTTTTCGTCCTGGGGCCTCCTTTTCGTCCTGGGGGGCCTCCTTTTCGTCCTGGGGCCTCCTTCCAATCTCTGTTCTACGTCTTGGGGCCTCCTTTTCGTCCTTGGGTGCATCCTTTTCGTCATGGGGTCTCCTTTTCGTCCTGGGGGGCCTCCTTTTCGTCCTGGGAGCCTCCTCCCAATCTCTGTTCTACGTCTTGAGGCCTCCTTTTCGTCATGAGGGCCTCCTCCCAATCTCTGTTCAACGTCTTGGGGCCTCTTTTTTCGTCCTGGGGGCCTCTTTTTTCGTCCCGGGGGCCTCCTTTTCGTCCTGGGGGCCTCCTCCCAATCTCTGTTCTACGTCTTGAGGCCTCCTTTTCGTCCTGGGGGCCTCCTCCCAATCTCTGTTCTACGTCTTGTGTCCTCTTTTTCGTCCTGGGGGCCTCCTTTTCGTCCTGGGGGCCTCCTTTTCGTCCTGGGGGCCTCCTCCCAATCTCTGTTCTACGTCTTGAGGCCTCCTTTTCGTCATGGGGCCTCCTTTTCGTCCTGGGGGCCTCCTCCCAATCTCTGTTCTACGTCTCTTATAGAGACCTGATTATATTTCCTGGTGGCCTCGTCAGTTTTGAGGCCTCATTGACAGCATGATATTCTGTCCCGTCGGCCTCCTTGCTCACCTTTTTTGCTGTGCATTTGCGGATAGGGGCCTCCTCAAATTTCAGGGGGGGCGGCGCCCCCCCTGTTTCACGGCAGGGGGGCGACTGCCCCCCCTGCCCCCCCGGTGGCGACGCCCTTGCCCCTGCTACAGACTGCCCCTTACATTCTGGCCTGCCCTGTGAAGCAAGGGAAGCTTTGAGCTTGGAAAGCTCTGCCTTAAGGGCCCTAACCTCATCCTCTAGTGCCTGCATCCTGGTATTAACCATCCTAAAGGCTGCAGCTTACCTAACTATGCAGCACTTACAAGGTATCCACTGTGCAGAAGGTTGACAGTGGTTTTAAAGAAAGAAGAAATCACTCGCTGAATAACTGCCAAAAATGAAATAAATAGCTGAACACACTGACACACTAGACAAAGACAGACAGAATGGACAAAATGCCGCTGGGCAGCGTCTCTAGGTATAAATATTATAATCAGCTTGCTAAAAAAGAAACTTATGAGATATAACTATGCAAATATATGCACAGAAGTAATTGTTAAATACCTATCCACAGTTTAGCCTAGTATACTGCCCAGTTCTGCAACGGCTTATCTTGGAAAGCAGGAGCTCCACAGCGACGTGTTTCCACCTTGACACCTGGCGGCGAACTGAACTCGGGCGGGTGGTCATCAACTGGTATGGTCTGTAGCGGCTGAGGAATTAATGTCTCTCAGAGGCTTGAACCCCCTGGTGCCGCAGCCAAATATCTTCACTGAGCGGCTACGCTAACTTGCTCTCGGAGGCTCGCGCCACCTAGTAGCATGGCTAGACATCTTCACGTAGCGACTACGTTTACTTGGTCACTACTGTTATGAAATACATTTAATTGTGAGAAGAAATGGACTGTTTCTTTGCGTACCATGATTGAACGTAAAATACGATGAAACGGTTAAGCTCACGTTGGGAAGGAATGCTGTGTTTTACATAAAAATGCATTATATTTCGGTCTCAAATTTTTCGATCTTTGATCATCTTCAAGAGTAATGACATTTCATACACATCAGTTCATGACAAAAATCATACACTTCGCATATTTTTCCGCCTCAACAAGACATTACCTTCACATATCGCATGCACTAAGATAATTATCAACATATGCGGTACAAACGTTCCACAATATCAAAAGGATTTCACACATTTTCTGCAGTCACCGCGCTGTCGTTCTCTCGTCCCTTGCTCATTACGCGCTGCATTGGCTCCCCCCCCCCCCGCCCTCCCCTCTCTCTCTCTCTCTCTCTCTCTCTCTCTCTCTCTCTCTCTCTCTCTCTCTCTCTCTCTCTCTCTCTCTCTCTCTCTCTCTCTCTCTCTCTCTCTCTCTCTCTCTCTCTCTCTCTCTCTCTCTCTCTCTCTCTCTCTCTCTCTCTCTCTCTCTCTCTCTCTCTCTCTCTTTCTCTCTTTCTCTCTATCTCTCTCTCTCTCTTTCTCTCTCTCTTTCCCTCCCTCTGTCTCTTCTCGTTCACCCTAATCTCCCTGCCTCTGGATCATCTTTCCATTTCTCACCTCTGACTACTTTGCTATGTCTTAGGTATGAGTGCAAATACCTTAGCAAGTACGTTTGAAATAGTAAGGTTATGTGATGTACCATGAGTAGTTCTGGGAATTTATGGTAGGATGTGTATTTCGAATATATGGGGACTCCAAAACCCTTAGATCTGCGTTACTCTAGCTGATACCAGTATCCCTACAGAAGAAAAAAAATTAACGTTAGTCTCAGAATGGTTCATAGACGGATGGCTTTCGAGCATGTGTTCGCCCATGGAAGTGCAGGGGTTTCTCAAATGTGCGTCACTGAGATGCTCATTGTAACGCTCCCTGACAGGTCTTTTAGTTCCGCCGATACAAAAATTGATTACGGCATGCTTTGCAAACATTTTTGTATACCACGTTCTGTTTAGTACATTTCCCTTTTAGGCCATTGATGCAAGTGTGACATACTCTGTTGCCCGAAGGACACTCAGGAGTTTGCAGGGCTGATTTTACTCATCTGGATGTCAGTGTACTACCACTAGTCCACGCCACATTAAAGTTTTTTTTATTTGAGATGATTTTACAATCTGATTGATGTTCGGGCAAAGTGCATCGTCTATGCCCTCATTGAATGTATTACAAAATATGAAGGACACATTTTTAAGGTGGAGAATCTTGTTCTTGGGTTCTAGTTAGTTGTGGATGGGGTGAGATTTGTGCGAAGTGGGTGCACTGTGCAAGCTCCTTTAAGCGGGCATGAATGGAGTTTGGAGATTATTTGTGGGACACCAATGAATTCTGATTAAAAAAATAAATGTTCGAGCGAAAATCAAGCATATTTGAACTGCATCGTACCTGTTGAACGAGGACGAGTAGTCTAGGGTTAAGCTGCCCGTATCGCAATCAAAAGATTGTGGGTTCGAGTCTCACCTATCGCTACTCTTCACCCGCGACCAATCGGCGTGAGAGATTGGCGACGCTACATGAATCAACGGCTGACGTGTCGTAAAACCAACAATGACCACCACCACCAATACCTGTTGAACGGCCTTGAAATACCGGTTGCTAAATAGTGTATCCATGTTTGAGGCAAATGCTTTCTCAAACTGCCGTGGATATGGTCCCTTTAAACCTCTGTGGATTCGCACATTGCTGAAGACTATTTGCGTCATTTTAGGTCATATTAAAGGAAGTCAGCTGCTGAAAAGGAGACTTAAAGTGTGCAATCGGCCAAAGCGGAACCAAAAAAACGTTTTCCAGTGTAATAAGGAATTTAAATGGGGGGCGAAGACTAGTTAGTACATCACGACACTAGCCTTTACAAAAAAATGGCACATCTCGTCGAAAAATTAAACCATTCGACAGCATCTTACACGAACAAGTTGTGGCTATTGATCCCACTTCGCAATAGAGAGAACCTCAGCAATGTGTCAAGGGCTAGGGCAATCAAAGCCACAGACGGTGGCTTTGATTGCCTTAGCGCCGGTACATAGCTGTAAATGCCTTGGCAAATCAAGTGAGGGCACTTGTGCAGCAGCTTTGCGAACTCCACGATGTCAACAGGCTCTGCCTTGGGGAAGAAAAATGCAATAAGTGCGAAGAGCCCCAACAGTGAAAAACGACAATTTCAGAGGAAAACGTGTTCCGTGCAACCTCAGAGATGTGTAACAATAGCACAAAAGAAATGGCACTTCCAATAGGATTTTCAGTGTTTCCTGTCTGGAGGTCACCTGGTCTGTGCTGCTCTGAGGTCACCGTGGTGCTCCCCTGGAGGTCGCTGCCCTGAGGTAACCGTGGTGTGTGCTGCCCTGAGGTCACCATGGTGTGTGCTGCCCTGAGGTAACCGTGGCGTGTGCTGCCCTGGGGTCACCGTGGTGTGTGCTGCCCTGAGGTCACCGTGGCGTGTGCTGCCCTGGGGTCACCGTGGTGTGTGCTGCCCTGAGGTCACCGTGGTGTGTGCTGCCTTGGGGTCACCGTGGGTATGTTTGCTGGAGCTAGCGGCACCCAATCAGTTCGCGTTTGGATTCATCATCAAGAATCGAAGTTCATTGCGAGAACACTCCGTAAAGGCACAACCGACGTAATCGTAACACCCGTCCGCTCAGCATAAAATGAACGCTACGTGCTCCGGAGGTGTGATGAATGTCACGGGGAACCAACTTTAATTGAGTACTTAGAGAGCCTGTAAGAACTATTCGATGCTGATGAAGTTGAGTTGAAACAGTGGGTGCCTACTGACAGGATATAGTTTGCCTTAATAAACTTCACAAGGTTCAAGGTCACCCATTACCGATAGGTTGGGTATTGGAGTTTATGGGCACGTCGGCCGCGTCGATCATGCAGCGCCCATAACATCGTCAATCAAACAATGGCATACGCACGGTCAGTCGGCGAGACACCTCCATGTGAAGGGGTCGATTTACGTATGACATCCTGCCGTGCTACTATCCTTATTTTGTCAGGTGTAAAAGCGAGTTAATGAAGGGCATAAATCACAGCAAACTTTATTTCTGATAAAAAGCGGAAGAGCCGTCCAAATTGAACAATTGGTGACTTGTCCCCTAATACTTCCCTAAGGGAGAGAGAGGTACGTCCAAAATATGTAAAAGGTACGGTGAAAAGGCAAAAAGGTAGGTAAAGGGTACGGTTCAAAGGTACGGCCTTCGCTCACGGGTAAGTCGGCTGCAGGCAATCAGTACGTGCCGCACTGACAGTGCAGCATTGCACCTTGGACACAGCGGACTGCCACCGCTGGTCAGAAGGTATTACCGATAGGTCATCCATAGACTTATCTATGCGTGGAGGTGTACTTCTAATTCGGAATATCTTGTGGTCTGGTAATGGAAACATCTCATCATGCTGGCTCTACACCAAGAATTACAATTATGCCTTCATTCTACCTGTAGGCATCATTTGCATGGCCGGACAGTCAAATCCCTATCGTAATGCAATTGGGCACCCTCTGCATATTGCACATTATTGCACATTACTGCATTGCACTAAACAGTGCAAAATCAAACAACGATGGCATAGAACAACGAATTAAACATCAGCTGATGAGAACTTGTTTTTCCAACTTACACATTTGTAAGTCTCCAATGCAGCTCTTGTAGCATCCTTAACAAGGGTTGAACATTTTATGATCACCATAGTGCCGTAGCTTATTTCCAAGTAGCGGCGTAATTTTACTTCAGAACATCTGTTGGTTACTTACAACAAGTACTGAATGCCATCAAACATGACATCGATGCGGTCTGACCGTATTCGACCATGCTAACATCACAGCAAGGAGTAAAATTATGCTTTATTTTCACCTGAAGAGCATCATTTATATGGACTTACAGTAGAACACCTATTGCAAGCCACTCTTCGCTGCCACAGTGCACGTAGGCTGCGCCCGGAAACATCATTTTCATAACCTTCATGTCACTTCATTGTTCACGTTTTTTAAATACAGTGCATGTGGACATTCCGCATGGGACACTGTGCTGCACAATGGTCCATATGCTAGGAAAATGAAAGCAGGTCAAACGGCGTCGATTTGGCTTTGAAAACCAAATCGTTACAAACGGCGTCGATTTCGAAGTTCGCCGAAACCGAATTTTTGGGGTGAACATGGAATTTGGGGCCGTGCGCGCCTTTGGAATTGTCAAAATATTCTCGAAAATTCCGTTTTTTTAAGCGTTGTATTTTTGCGCGATGGGTAAACTAGGACGTTTTCAGACCGTTTTCTGTGGATTCTGGTCACTGCAACGCTTAGTAGGGCATCACATCTGGTAATAAAATCGCGGCAAACAGCTTGGATTTCCGGAAATGTTTTTAGATAGTAAATATCAATTGACAGATGATTTAAAGATGGTATCTGAGATAACTCGCCCTGGCGAATCGCTTTGGTCGAGGATATTTTAATTTGAATCCGTAAAAGTTTTTTTAACGAGTTATATTTTTTTATTATATGTGCATTCAGACATTTGTAAAGTTTTGAAGATGGCATATTTCGGGGACGTCCCAACAGGTACAGATAGCCAGAAGCCAATCGAACATATTTTTTATGGAAAGTCAATTTTGAGTTCAAACATTTCCGCAATATGAATTTTGCCTATTTGTCAATTTGGACATGTATTGTTCTTCTAAGCCTGTCA
The DNA here is from genome assembly GCA_034440615.1 of Ashinkailepas kermadecensis. Classification (NCBI taxonomy): domain Eukaryota; kingdom Metazoa; phylum Arthropoda; class Thecostraca; family Neolepadidae; genus Ashinkailepas; species Ashinkailepas kermadecensis. The sequence goes on along the minus strand of JAOTOM010001656.1, from coordinate 3,164 downwards.
GAGTTCTGAATTTGGTTTGCATCAAGTTTCCCTTTAGTGTATCCTTTTCATTATTTTCATCTCTGACGCTGATTGTGAAAGAAAAAAAATCGTAGATATTGTTTAAAATAAGTTTCAAAAATTTCAAATAGGAAATTTCACACCCAAAACACACCTCTGGTAATGTGAAGATGCTCACGTTTTGAATGGCGCTTACCGATACTTCAGCAACGTTTTTTGTTATTCGCTTTGTTTGTAGTGCTTGCTTTGTGCTCGCTCGCTCGCTTGCTCGCTTCGCTTTGCTTTTTTGTACAGTGACCATCACAATTGCTTGTAGAGTTTATGTACATCGATTAAAAAAATCCCACGTCCTCTTTCCACCAGGAGATTTCGAAAACTGATTTGTACACTGCTCCGGTTCTGCCAAGCCTGTTATCGTTTCCTTTCCGATGTCAACCCCTCTGTTGTCCGCCGGCATCAACGCCGGTGCCTTTATTTTCCTCCGAACCGCCACCAGGCTGGAGAGTATTGACCCATGTACGGATGGTGAGTACGGATATATGCACGAAGCACGGATGGGGTGGGAGGGAAGATATACAAGAGACAAACACCTCGACTTTTATTTGCCTTTAACAAATAGTCATCAGCAGTCCACAGAGACGCAATGCTTTTTCTTCAGCACAAAATGATAAGCCTACCTAACACTTGATCGCCGACACAAAGTGATCCTCATGTTTGTTATAGGTACCTACCTACCGCACCAGATGCAATATGTAAGTAATAGAACCTGATTAAATAGGGTCAGGTTGCGTTATTTCGATATCTGCTGTTATTCAATACATATCAGCTGTTTCGAAGTACAATTGCATCGCTACACGTAAATAAACCCATGGGTGGCCTATCGGTAACTAATGACCTTGAAATTCGTCATGGTTTTCAGGGAAACCATAAGATCTACATTGAAAAGGTACCGATGTCATTGTCTTAGAAAAACGGTTTCCAATCATAGGTCTGCATGTCATTGTTCTACCTCATGTAGCTTTCCAATGCAAGAGAGCTTTCGCGAAATCCGTCATACCCGGAAAACGCAAAATCGCAAAAAAGTTAAGAAGAGCGGACGGCCATATCGGATATTTATAAGAAGAACGCATTTTTTTGCTTGGTCAACGAAATCATGCCAACTTTTATTTCCGCCATCAAATTTGTCAATTTCGATGGGCGAGGGGTCACGCGAAGTCACGAAGTTACGAGGTCAAATATAGGAAGTACTGATAATTTATTTTGGGAATGTTTCAGTGGATCCTTTTTCTTCTGAAATATGTATACTTTGCCACCCTTTCCGCTTCGTATTCATGAGATATCCATCGTAAAACCAACCCATGTTATTTGACCTACAAATAATGCCGGAGGCTTTAGCTCAAAAACCGTTGGCAGCATCGAGCTAACATTTACACAGCCACCTTCAGAGCAAAGACTACCCTGTGAGCAAATTTTGGCCTTACTAAAAATTATTGGGTGAAGATCATTGGTCGATCTGTCGTGGAACGCACCAGCTATTTTCAAGTGAACTAGCTTCAACGAAAACAAAAACCTGCTTGTTGAGACTTTGAAGTGGTTTTACACGAGTACATTGCGACCCACGAAGAGTCAGATTGAACTTGGGACTGGTCTCAATTGAGCATAGCTGTTTAAACTGAGAACAATTGCTGTTCTCAGTCTGACTGGTTTCACATGAGCCCAAAATATATTCTCCTTCCTGAATCTTAAAAATAGTTTCACCTGAGTACATTTGTAAGTCTCAACGCACCGTCATTCTCATCTGAGAGTGATGTTTTTCAGCATATCGCGAACAGAGTGCCCGTTTTGTGTGGTGTATTTTGAATAGGGAAAATGAGAACGTCTGCTATTCTCCAGAGAACATACACGCTTCGCACATTTTCTCAGTATACGTAGCGTCATGCAATGGTAATATTCCATTGTGTTCGCGGGAAACAACTTCACACTTATAATAGTGCAAAAATAGCAGAGACGGCAAGGGTGCTCAGGGAACGGTTTGCGGCACCAACGACCATCAAGGGCACCAGCAGATTGCATTGCTTCAGAACAGCAAACACAATGCATGTAAAGACGTTTTAAATGTCAACTGTGACGTCATTGAAAGCATGCAGAAAGCATGCAATGCAGCTGCAATGCAACTACCATGCAACTACAAAACAATTACAATGCAACTACAATGTCACTGCAATGCAACCGTGATGCAGTTGCAATGCAACTGTATTGATGCATTTAATGCAGTCGCATGTGCTTGAACTCCAACTCATTGATAATGCCTTCTAGCGGGCAACATTGCAATTACGAATACGCCGCGTAACTTCCAGCCATCGTCGCCACCCCCACCCCCACCCTGGGTCGTCCTGCGCGGTGCACAGCACACTGACGACGAAGGTGTTCGTCCGGCGACAGAACTCGAGGTTGGGAAAGGGGATGGGAAGACACAGGCCGGGCGCAGCGGCGTCTCACTGTGCTTCCTCTTCAGCATCGCTTAGGCACTATTTTATGCTGTTGGTTGTCGGTTTGTGTATTTATTCCGATGCAAAACGGTACGTATGTTCCAAAATCGATACTACAAAATAATCGAATGAGTCATCTGTTTCCGAAATTCAAGCGTTCTGAATAAAAGGCAATAAGATAGAGTAAGAATGCACATAATTAATTTCGCTCATATCAGTGCAAATGCCATTGAATTGGCTTCATAACGCCATCTTCAAAGTTAGAGATAATGTACTAGTTGCGGTGATATTGCCGTTTTATTGGACCAGTTTCCGTTATGATATTATTTTCTGCGTCACAACCAACGGAGAATGGTTGATCACGGAAGCCGAAAAGTATCAAAATATTGATCAGGAATAAAATCTATAGTTGGAAATTCATCTGAATCTGAGAGGGTGGTGTGTACTTAGCGGTTGCCTTGGCATAATGTGACCCTGTTGCAATAGTAGAATGTTGAGCCATAAAGCAAAAATTACAACTTGACCACAATATAAAAAACATTAATTCTTACAACTCACAACTTAGTACTTTCTGCATGCAATTCTACCGGCTACCTTATAAGTACTGTAATCTTCAAATTTGCTTTTCAATCGTAAAGAATGTTGAAGAAAACCTACCAAACAGGAAAAATTATC